>JAAAQI020051343.1:0-18008 GCA_011800005.2 Stichodactyla mertensii | reverse complement strand
TTTTATGGATTTTGGGCCATTTTTACACCTTTTTAAAAAATCACTAAATTTTAAGGTATTTCAAAATGGGGGATTTTGGGCTAAAAAGCATGGACTATAGCCCACGGTTTTTATGGATTTTGGGCCATTTTTACAGTCTTTCAGAAAATCACTAAATTTTAAGGTATTTCAAAATGGGGGATTTTTGGCTAAAAAGCATGGACCATAGCCCATGGTTTTTATGGATTTTGAGCCATTTGCACCTTTATTGGAAAATATCAGTTTTAAGGTATTTCAAAATGGGGGATTTTTGGCTAAAAAGCATGGACCATAGCCCATGGTTTTTATGGATTTTGAGCCATTTGCACCTTTATTGGAAAATATCAGTTTTAAGGTATTTCAAAATGGGGGATTTTTGGCTAAAAAGCATGGACTATAGCCCACGGTTTTTATGGATTTTGAGCCATTTGCACCTTTATTGGAAAATATCAGTTATTTATGAAATGGGCAAAATGGGTCCTTTTGGGCCAAAAAACAAGGACTATAGCCCATGCTTTTTGCCCCAAAACGACCCATTTTGAAATACAATAAAAAATTCATCATTTTCCAAAAGGTGTGAAAACGGCTCAAAATCCATCCAAACGCATGGACTATAGTCCATGCTTTTTGGCCCAAAATGACCCATTTTGAAATACTATGGGACAATTAATTATTTTCCAAATGGTGTGAAAGCGGCTCAAAATACATCCAAACTGTGGACTATAGTCCATGGGTTTGGATGGATTTTGAGCCGTTTTCACACCTTTTGGAAGACTTGACTAGTGCATAAACACAATGCCTAATGTAAGCCTTAGTGCTAAACCTTGAACTTGTTAGTATCAATATCAGTGCAGCTTACCCAAGAAAATGATACCATTGTCCTATAGTGAGTGCTTCAAAGATGACAGATATAAAATATGCATCCATATTTCACAACTATCTAGCAATGAAACACGTATTGAATGCAACTACTATATATACATGTAATGTGCATCTGTCATCAAGGAATAAAACAGTGACATGCAAATTTCAAAAAATTACTATTTGTAAGCTATGATACTATAATAATATTACTTGTCTAACTGTCTGTTGGTTATGCTAGCTGTGGAATGCTGCAGGTAGCCATGATTCATCTTTTTGGAATTGATTTTCCAATCTCTTGTATTTATTTTTTGGTTGTCTTTTTCGCCGTAATGCATTAAGAAATTTACTGATGCTTTTGGATGGAACAATACAATCCTATAATAAAAAGGATTCTATTATTAGAATGCTTAAATTTCTGAATGGGTTAAGTTCATTCTATCCAAAAAATTGTTGAAGTCTCTTGGTTGCCTTCCACAGTTTTTTCTTTCTTTCTTTCTTTCTTTCTTTCTTTCTTTCTTTCTTTCTTTCTTTTTTTTTTGGGGGGGGGGGGGGGTTGATCTGTGCACTTATCTTGTGGAAAAGAGATACATAACATGATCCCTTAATAAACTGGGTCTCTAAAAAGATGCTTGGGGGCCATTTACATTATACAAGAATGAATTTCATTCCAGTAGAAGAATAAATTTCAGAGAAATTTGGAACTGGGATGAACTTGCACTGGAATGAAACTCATTCTGTTATCATGTAAATGGCCTCTTGGAGAATGGGTGATGGCTAGAATATGAAGATTCACTCTCTGACTTGAGCTGAAGTTGAGATGTATTCCTAATATCACTTTTGTTTGTTTGCACATTTGGTCACTATGTGAAAGGCCTTTTCTGACATGGTGCACCTTGTGGTTTCACTTTGGTTGTTAATCATTCCTTATGTGGTGTTGTTCATACTGAAGCTAGACCACAATGCACCTTTTTGTCTTCTGTGTCAAAAAAGGGCCTAATAGGAGAGGATAACATTTTTGGAAGAGAATTCCTTATCAACTAACCCAGTCCCAGCCCATACCTCTCCTTCATTGCTCATTTGAATCTCACTATGTCATTGAGACTGGATAGAAAGGGATGAAATGAGAGGATGATCAGGGCTGAAAGACACAATAATCATCTTTCTCTTACCTCAATGATCAAAGAAACAGCAAAGTTAGCAGCCACAAATCCTAGTAGAATGAGACGGAAGTGGAAATCTGGGATAACTTCAATCTAGAAGGAAAAGAGGGGGGGAAAAGTGTCAAGATTGAAGCAGCTGCAACTACTTTGTTTGTAACAATTTTGATTTATGGAAGTAAAAAAAAACAGACATTGTTGCATCATGACAAAATTGAATGAGCATCAAGAGGGATTCAGTTCTTTGGCAAAAGGAAAACAGAAATTAGCCCTTCAAAGTAAAAGACCAGATCTCTAAGTAAACTGTCAGTAGACCTTTCCTGAAGGGTGCGTGTACATCCAAAATCCTGACGGGCCACAAAAACAAAAACACAAATTTTATGAAATTAAGAAGCACATTCTAAGATCAGAGAACAATAATAGATTATCTATTAAATTCTTATTGAAAATTTTCTATACAACTGAATAATAATTCTCAAAACTAATCTTGTGGCATGCATCATGGAATGTTAAATTCCTTGGATATGGATCAGATGAACACAAAGCATTGAGAAAAGGTCTATTCTACTATACGATGGGACTGGGGCATTCTATTTGATAAAATGTAGTTTAGACATAGGATTGGAATTCAGCCCTCATGACCCAGTCAAATGTATGTCTTGACTTTACTTACTTCAAAAAATTCAAAAGGTTGCTTTGAATCGTACAATGCTAAAAAGAGACTAAATGACGTTAGGACCACTAATACACCTAAAAACCAAACTGGAGGATCAAATAAAAAAAGAAAGAAAAAAAGAAAAAAAGGGAAAAGTGTTAATAAAGTTACAAATAAGAAATACATTAGAGGGGCTTTCATACAAGTGGAAATGTACAGTACTGACTTGCAGCACGTACACAGCATGATATGTAGTAACATTGATCAGAAATGTCCAGATTTCCATTGTTTCCAGACAAATCCTCCCATCACAACATGTAGCTATGGTTACAGTAAACTATAGTACATCAGGACTTTCAGGGTTTTCAGGGCTCCTGTTGATAGCAGTTTTGCATTTTATGTAACTGAAGGGATTACCCTGTATGAATATAAAGGTGTTCATTTTGTTACAGCTAAGAATTCACCCTACCATTTCCCACTCATGAAATCCACACTGACTGGAATTGGCTTAGAACAAATAAATTGACTCTTTCCAGAAAATGTAAAAACTCCAAAGCATTCCATAAACTTGACAAAAACATTTCCCACCCCCACCCCCAAGAAAAGACAAAAAAATAAAAGAATCTTACTATTTCGATAAATTGGTAGACGGTAGGGCTTTCCTTTAGAAAACACTACAGCTAATAAGATATACTGAAAGGAAGACAGGGTGAATAGCACAGTGTTCTGGTGGCATGGAATCTGTACACCATCATTGCTTGCAAGGACAAGTGACATGTTGACTGGTTTGAACCTGAAGGAGAACAAAAACCACCATAACACTTTATTACCAGCCATATTTGCATCACATTGACCTTCTTGCACACCATGTTACTAGTAAACACAAAATTGTCAGTACATGCACATGCACAATTAAAAGGAAAATTACTTGTTCCAAGCTCTCTTATTCTTACTTACTCCTTTAATTTTTACCAGGCTTTTTGATAAAAGTGGGTCAAGTTCTGAACTACTTTGTGCACAGCTGCTGATACATGTAGTTGCAGTTCTAGAATCGATACCTACTGTACATGGCATACGATGTAGCCAATGATATTCTGTGTACCACCTTTAAAATGCTCAAAAGGTTAATTTTTTCTTTTTTTTCTCTCTCTCTTTTTGCAGGAAACATAATTGCACCAGATGAAAACCAGTTGCCAGTAATGATCCACACATCAGTTGAATCTTGAGCCAGGATGTTTAAGGTACATGTACTTAAGGTACTTACCAGGGCTGATGCTTGACATACTCATTGCCTATAACCTGCACGGTAATCTGAACAGCAATTTGTAAGATGAGAGAACATAACACAATAGGTGCAACAAGACTTCCACCAGGTCGACGACGTACAAGAACTGGGTATGGATGCTGGTGACCCACTAATAATACAAGCATAATAATTAGATATTAGATAGGTAATTAGGCTATTAGGTAAGTAGGTCGGTAGTTGGGTAGATGGGTAGGTAGGCAAGTTGGTAGATTGGTTGGTTGGTAGGTAAGTAGGTGGGTAGATGACTTGGTGAGTAGATAGCTAGATATAGATGGGACATAAGGAGGAACACATTAGAAGGTAGACAGTGAGGTAAGAAAGGTTGACAGGTAGGTGGGTAGTCAGTTTGGATGGTTTTACACCCGTCTCTTTAAAACCATGATTCAAACAATACTCACTGACAAGAGCAAGGCTTGTGATTATTATAAGATCAATGTATAAAAACTGCCAGTCCCCTAAGTTGGAACCAATCTACAAGAAAAATGTAACAACACATAGCAAATATAATAAAAAAATGCAACATTGTCCAAAGCCCCCTTACCGTGTATAGAATAAGGACTGACACAAACTGTACAATACTGTACAAGGCCATATACTTGAAACATGCAAATGAGGTTACTAGGGCACAGCGACCCTCTCTGGGAAAATAAAGGTAAATCATAGTAAACTTAATGCATAATAATTAAAAAATAAATACCACTTAATTGGTTTCCTTTGTGTTTGTGTATTTTTTCTAAATGTTTTTGGTAAAAAAGAATAAATAATCAAGGGGAGAAAATATACATGGTCTACAATGGGAAAACATAGAGTTCCAAAATAAATGATGCAAAAAAATGTTTGCTTAAATGATTCTTGCAAAAAACACCCACGTCATCTTCACAAACATAAATTCTAAACATATACTATATGGCAATTGGATTCAGATATAACAAGGGTATCATAATGGCAGTACCAAGAGATGTAAGTTTTAAAAAAGTTTAACAACAAAACACTCACTTGATAACTTTTGGGACACATTCTATGTTGGGAACCTACACAGATTTAAAGAATTAATATATAAACAGACAAACGAATAATAGACAATAATAATGAAACAGATGGATTATCAGAAGTTAAAAATTGGTCTGTCCTTCCACTATCTATCATAAATTATAATGATTGTCTGTCTGTTGGTTGGACTGTCTATCTGTCCTTCTATATGCTAGTCTGTCTGTCTGCTGGTTGGACAGAGTCCTACAAGGGTTGGTTTGTCTGCCTATTACCCTTGACGTGAAGGGCGATGCAATAGATGCTTCTGCCTCTGATAAAGAGATTCCAGTATGAGCTGCCTTGAGGGCCTAAAACACAAAAGCCAAACATTAAAATACAATAAGCAAATGAATATCAGGTGATAAAGTTAATGGAATGTAGCACCAGTCATGTGGCCTAGTGGTAGAGTGTCCACCTCATGACTGGGAGATCGTGGGTTTGCTCCCTGGCCATGTCACACCAGAGATGTTAAAAATGGGTCATACTGCCTGCCAGCTTGGTACTAAGCATAAATGGTATGGAGTATGGAAGTTAAACACACAGAGCCACCAGCAGATGTACATACATACATACAAGTCATACTTTTATTTGATAAAGCAGGTTATAAATAAGGCAGCCATAGGCTGATGTGGACCTGCTATCTAATTAATTTACAGAAAGATATCATAATACAAAGTAAAAAACATATATAGATTTGGTTTATAAACTAATAGCTAATATACTCAATGTTAAATTACAGCCTAAAATGTACTTATGATTTAAAAATCTTTGTTTGAGTACCTAATTTAGTAACTAATAAAATATTCAATAAATAAATTAATAAATGATTCAATAAATACTTAAGACAGTATGTAGTTAATAAAAAATAATAAATTCCTAAAAAAACTAAAAATATTTTAAAAAAACCTAAAAATATAAAAAATCATCATCTTTCTTTACGATCATAGGGGCTTTGAAGGAAAAGTTATTAATGTCTTTAGAAAATTTACGCATGATTTGCTTAAAATTATCTTTACTAATACTTGGTCCTAAATTAATCTGTTTATAAAGTTCCAGATAACTGGGCCTCTGTATTGAATAGTCTCTTTGCCAACTTCATACTTCACTCTTGGAATCTCAACTTGATTACCCCTGGCCTCCTGCTGTGGCTTTTACTACCTACATAGCTGTGTGACCTAAGGCTATATGGAAATGGAGATACATGTAGGTGTCACCCTATATGTCACTCGATGTAGGAAGGACTTTAACTTTAACTTAATGTTTAATGGAATAAAACTCAATAATGAGTTCAAGCATATAACTTACCCCACAATCATTTGCTCCATCTCCACACATACCAACACAGTAACTACACAACAAGAAAAAAAGAATAATGAATAGTTAAAAAAACCTGAAAAACTACAATTAATCATCTTTAAAAATTATAATACTAGCAGTAAAACTAAGTATTAAAATAGACAGGCAATGGAGCAGATTTCATCTGACTGGGAAAAGTTCGCTACGTGGTCAGTGCTATAAGCATGCCTTGCTGCGCCTTGACCATGTCACAAGTTACTGTGTTTGTACTGTGACCTTTTCACAGTTGTACAAAATCTGCTCTACACACAAGGAGGCAAGGAATGTTAGATGATACTGGGTGGTATCGTTTAAATAAGAATAATTTTCATTTGCCGTTCTATAGCAGGAAATAAGTACCAATCGCATGACCTGTTAATACAAATGTACATGTGCCTTATTGACATTTGACTTACTCTAGTGATTGTAAATCTTCAACAAGATGAGTTTTCTGTTCAGGAGACATTCTAGCAAATACTGTACCATAGAGTAGAAGCTGTTATAAGCAGAAAGAAAGATGTTTAGAATCATGTTTAGAATCATGGTGCACTCTGAATAGCTTTGGTACAGACATCTATCTGTTGTTTGTACTGAAGCTAGTCTACAATGTACTTTGTTTGACTATTTCAGAAAAGGCACAAATTTTACCATTTCTTGCCTTATTCAATAAATCAGGCCTGTTTTCTCTGATGAATGCAAATGATTTCCCTGTGGTAGCGATGTGGAAGGGGCGACGAGAAAGATGGTTCACTTCAAACACAGCTGCCTAGAATAACCAAGCATTTCAAGGGTGAGAAATCAGGCTCAAAATAATCTTATTCTCAAGAGATTTTATATGGCAACACATTGATATAAGGGAATTCATTTTAATTAGTAACTTACATCTAAAGGAGAGTCCTTGCGAATCTCTCCCACAATGTTCCATGTAAGTTGTTTCTCATCATCTGGACTGTTACTGACTCGAATAACCTGTGGGAAAAAATGTAGGATGATGTCAAAGATGTACCAGTTAAGGAAGAGCTGACAGGAAATTTGTTGTTATTTGAATTAAGCCAATCACCAGTACCATCCTTTTTTTTTAACTTGGAAAATGTGGAAAATGTGGGAATGTAGGGATTGTGTGTGTGTGTTGGCAAGGGGGGGAGTGGGGGTGGGGGAGAAAATTGGGGACCTTTCCCTGGCTAACATAATCACTGGGTGGCATATATGGGTAGCATACATGTATAATATTATTGCATCACCTCTCAGCACTGTGAGTCCAATGGTTCGGGTCACTGGTTCAAACCCTGAAGATGCCACAGAGTTTGTCAGATGTGACCCTAGCCATGAGGGTTTTTCTCCAGGTTCAGTCCGGTTTTTCTCCCTCAACAAAATCAACATGTGGGTTGAGTGTTGTGTGCAGTAAATAATAAATGTACAATCACGTAGTGGTAGTTTAAGTGGAGCAAACCTCATGGAAAAGCCCCTCACAGGGAGTTATGGTTGTAAAATATGCAGGATTTTTATCATTATTCCTACAGTTTTTACCAAGTAACATAATTACCTTTTGGTTAAAACCAACCATTCCACATTCCCTTGCTACACTGACAGCTGTCAACATGTTATCTCCTATAAAACCAAGCAATAAAAATATATTTGGAAAAAAATTGCCTTTGAATCAGATTGTGCCCTGAATAGAAAAAGACAGCATTTTAGGAACATGCATGGCAATTTGACAAGGGTAAGACAAATTTGATCCCTTGCCATGCTAGTTCACACCCTCAAGGACTGCCATTAATACAAGAATTAAGTCATAACTCCTACCTGTCACCATAACAGGTCGTATGTTTGCAGTATATAGGGTATCAATAATTGGTGATGTTTCTGGCTTCAGAGCATTCTGCATGACTAGCAGACCAATGTATGTCAAATCCTTCTCAACCTGGTCCCTGAGTGAAAGACAATTTAAAATGACATCATTCGATGTTACAAGTTACATCCCTCCCAAACTAATTACCCCAATTTCAAACTTATTCATGATGATAAGACACCCCAAACCAACAGCCCAAACCAATTCTCAAAATTGTACATCCTTTTATTATAATTCCTTCACTTTTTTCTCATTCAGTGTGATGTCAAATCCTTCTCAGCCTTATCATGGGAAAAAGAACATTAATTATAGGGGGTCAACATTTTTTAGGCTCCACAAAAGAGGATGCTAAGAGACACAATGGTGAATTTAGGGGGAGAGATCACCAAAATTCATGCAAGTAAAACTCAAAATGCACCAGCCTCCCCCCCCCCCCCTGTAAATAATGGCCGGCTTCTAAACAAACCCAACTCTCTACCCTACTCTACTCACTTATTTGTGGTGTTAAACATATTTCACAGCATGATTTCTACTTTAAAGAAAAAAATTGATGTCTTATATGCCATATCTTCTGTCTAGAGACATAAGGCACACATTTCATGTAGTGTGATGTCATATTCAATTAATCAGAACAAAGAAACAAAGCATTTTCTAGATATACCTGTGTATTCTTTGAGCCTGGTGCCATGTGACTTTCTTTTCCAAGGGTCTGTACGCCAAACCAATCACTCTGTAACCTTGCTCCGTGTAATAAGAAAGCTCTTGTTGAAAGTTGATTGGAACTGGAAAGAGGAGGGAGAATTAATAGTTATCAATTATTTTGCACTAATATGTGCACAATAATTGACAACTTGAAGGTTCTCTTTCCTTCGATTCCTGTTAAATAATTAAGTGATTCTAATAAAAAGTGACACACTATCAGTAGTAGAGTCAATTGTTGATCTAATTCAGTGGAATACAAATGTCAGTCTTTGGAATTTCAATAGATATGACCTAAGTATCCAGCTGATAGCCATTGCCATTTTCAGATCAAGTATGCTATGTTTCTTCAAGCAAATTTTTCTCAGAAAAAGTTTCTGAGTTCCTGGTGGGATTCGAGCCCATGATCTTCAGGTTGCTAGCTGATGCTCTAAGCCCTTTAAGCTACAGGAACTCGATCAACTCAATCAATTTGATCTAATTATTTACCAAGCACAATAACATTTAAAAATGACATTTTATTTCTCAATGAACCCCTCTCTGTTCTCTGTCCTTCCCTCTCTCCTATTCTCTCCTTCACGTGAACTGAGAGCCCTTATTGTACTATCCAACTTCCCTCCCCTGTGAAAAGAGTGGAAATGACATGTTCTTACTCGTTTCTGGAATACAAAGTTTTGCAATAGTCTCTGGTGCTCCTTTAACAAAAACATCCATGTGATTTACTCCTAGGGTCCTGGTGATGACACTCATCCGTTGGATATCAGATGAAAATGGGAACTGACGCAAAATGGCCACTTCAAATGGTGTCTTTAAAAGGAACAAAATTAAAAAGCAAATCAATAAACTAGAAACCATGCTAAAAAGGAAAAAGTGAGAAAATCAATAAAAATGACCTAACCGTACACTGTAGGTTGATATAAAAAAATGAATAAGAAAGCCTTGTAAACTGTGAAAAAAGGGGGGAATTGGAGGAATTAACTAAAATAAAAAGAGAATGAATTAAAGATGTTCTTACATGTCCCTCTATTGCTGATTCCATGCTGAACTTTTCACTGTTTTTAGGTTTGACAGTGATTGGAACAATTGTGTCAAATTTCTCAGAATCCTCTCCTGGTTCTTCCAGAACCTATGAAACAGCAATGAGAAATTAAATAACAGCTATGATTTAAATCAGGGTGGGTGGTTTGGGGGGGGAGGGGAGTTGGTACATGGGAAGTATTACGTAGCTGGAGCCCCTGTGGTAGCTGGGAAATGCATGTGCTTGAAAGAAGAAAGGTAGGATTGATTTGTTATTCTAGGCAGATTTATTTCTTTTTGTCTACTTACCCAGCCTGTTGCCTCAAACATTTTAAGATCAAGTGGATCCCCTGTCAGTTCTCCATCAATCACTGTCAAAGAATGACAGGTTGCCATGGCAACCAATAATGGTCCCTTTGGTAAGGTAGAAGCATCCGGAATCATGATACCAAAACTAAAATCAACCAATAAGGTGGCAATAAGACTGAGTATGTCATAGGGACAGGTGTACATATATGGCTTACTCTAAGAACCAATCAAAAAGCATTACAAACACCACAATCATATTTTATGCGATTCCTCCCAAATTCACCACAACTGGGAGCCCATTCTAATACTGTTGGAAATACTATCAGTTAGCATACCCTTAATGGTACTGTATTTCTATATAATTATATTGTTTACTTTACCTTTTTTTTTCAATAGCAACAACTCCAAGAATATCTAAACCATCTTCAGTAAGTGTACCGGTCTGAAATTAAAATGATCAATGACTATACTTAATAAATAGTTTATATAGAAATCTGTGAATAAAAGAACAATTCATTCCTTTTGCATTTTTAATTTTGCATGAAAGATCATGTGAACTGTTTGTTGGTATCCTATTTGTCCCTTGGTGTGGCAGAAAAAGGCCATTTATGACCTGACTGTTTGAAGGTATCCCAATTGCCATCTAGTTTGGTGGGAAAAGACCATATTGTGCTTCCTCTTAGCTAGCAAAGGCACTGAAAGGCATCAATTTAAATTATGCACAGTTTTACCTTATCAAAGCAAAAGAGCTTGAGTTTACCACACATGTTGATCCTAGTGTTTAAGAATAGTTTGTGAATGCAATGAAAGAAAAATTTTAATTCAAGAATTCAAAATATTTTACTGATGGCATGGATGGCATCACTACTAGAGGCAGCTGGGGATTGAATCACAGACCTCATGTTGCAAGCAACACACACTAACCAACCAAGCCACACTCGCTTCTTAAAACAAGTGTGTGAGGTCACTAAGAATCAAACTACAGACCTCTTGCTTAGCAGGCAGCACACTAACCAACAAAGCCACACTTGCTCCTTAAAACAAGTGTGTGAGGTCACTAAGAATCAAACTACAGACCTCTTGCTTAGCAGGCAGCACACTAACCAACAAAGCCACATTTGCTCCTTAAAACAAGTGTGTGAGGTCACTGAGGATCAAACTACAGACCTCTTGTTAGCAGACAGCATACTAACCAACAAAGCCACACTTGCTCCTTATAACAAGTGTGTGAGGTCACTAAGGGTCAAACTACAGACCTCTTGCTTAGCAGGCAGCACACTAATCAACCAAGCCACACTTGCTCCTTAAAACAAGTGTGTGAGGTCACTGAGGATCAAACTACAGACCTCTTGCTTAGCAGACAGCACATCAACCAGCCAAGCCACACTTGCTTCTTATAACAAGTTTTTGAGGTCACTGAGGATCAAACTACAGACCTCTTGCTTAGTGGGCAGCACACTAACCAACCAAGCCACACTTGCTCCTTAAGACAAGTGTGTGAGGTCACTGAGTATTGAATTACAGACCTCTTGCTTAGCAGGCAGAACACTATCCAAGGTTCCAAGCCACACTTGCTTCTTTAAAGAAGTGTCGTGTGAGGTCCCTAAGGATTGAACTACAGATAGAACTGTCCTCTTAGCAGTCAGGACACTAAGCTCCCTTCTACTTGGTTACTAAGATTTACAGTACCTCAATGGTGCAATACAATAAATCTGCTGTTTCTTTAATCTCTGTAGAGCATACACCATTCCTACAGACATGGCAGCAGGTAAAGCTGGGGGTACAGCGATAGTGATGACATCTAAGGCTTTCTTGATGATATCATCTGTACTCACCTAAAGGACAAACACCACACACTCAGGGACATAGTCCTGAACAGTGATTGCAATAAGGTTGGTGAGGGAGGGGGGACATAACGTAGAGGTTAGAGGACAGGTAAAAGAGTTGCCAAATGATGGTATTTGTTTGGAAATATTGGCTGTGCATCAACTGCATTTGCCACTGCAGAACATTTGGAGGTGAGGGAGGGTTTACGGACTGGGCACAGAGCCACTTGGTCATTGCTGGGAACATTATGCACAATGATGCATCAAACTTTACTTACCCCATGTTCCACAAACACATATACACTGTAACCAAATCCAAACATTGCTGAAAAATTTGTGAATAAAATCCACATTGATAAAAACTAATAACAATCTCTACAGTTGTCCTAGAATGAAAATTATTCTGAAAGCAGTCCACCCCTATCCTATTTGATATACATGTACATACCAAGAATTGATAACAATCCAATAAAACGCATTGAATCCCTAAAGAATTTGAAGCCAACAGGGCGAGGATTAAGAATTGAGCGAATAAGACTTCCTTTGGTGGTGTAAAACCCTATAAAAGAAAAAATATGAAATTTGACAGATGAAAAATATAATAGCAAACAAGGTTTGCCAGTAAGAGAAAGGACAGTGCAGGGCAATGAAACACAAAGCAAGGCAAAGCAGCAATGGAAGAGAATAGGAAAAACAAAGAAAATCCATGGAAAGAAAAGGAAATGAAAAGAAAAGTTAAGGCAGGACATAGCAACAGGGAATAGTACGTTAGGGATAAGAGAGAATGGGAAAGGAAAGAAGGGAACTTTGCAACTGAAGGGAAAGGAAGTAAAGGGAAATCAGAAAGGAAAGGAAAGAAAAAGGAAAACTTTTCAATTCACTTATAAAAACTGTAAAAGTATGGGAAAATAGTAAAACGAACCTGTACAAATTACAACAGCCAAGACCTTTGCTTTACCATAGTAACGAGTTTGGATGACTTTTGTGCCGTTAAACAATGTTTGTCTCTTGTGTGTTACTGGACTATAAAGAACATCTTTTTCATCTGATGGTACACCATGTTTTGATACAGCCCGAGGTAATGGTGTTTTAGTGACAGGAACACTTTCACCTTGAAATGAAAATATGGAACACTGGAATTATCCTTATTATCAACAGTTGCATCATTCTCACCACTACCCTCACTATCAGGAGCAGCAGCAATGTCATCAACCTCAGCAACACCTTCATCATCATCATCCCTTTCAACATCATCACCATCACCATCATTACCACCACCTTCAACACCAACACTACCACAACTGCCATCAGCAGCAACTGAGGCAGCACCACCACCAACATCTTCATTCATCACCACCACCACTTTCAACACAACACCCAACATCTCCATCAGCATCACCACAGCCAGCAACATCATCAAGAGCAGCAGCACCACCACTGCCAAATGTTGCCATCACCATCACCATCATACCCACCTGTCAGCATGCTTTCATTGACAATACAATTTCCACTAATAAGTGCTGCATCACAGTGCATTATGGTGCCTTGCTGGGGAATGACTATGACATCACCTGGCACCAAATCCTCTGATGAAACATCTTCTGAAGCTAAAAATTTTAAAATTACACAAATGAAGTATCAGTGGGCATATAACTCAAATGACTTCTGCCCCACACTACGTGATGAATATAAGGCTTGATGTTTAGCTTTCTATAAATAATAAAATTTAAATTTTGTAAAAAAATCCGCAATTTATAGTGCTTTTAAATGAATAATATTAGATGTCTTACATCAAACCATTCAAAAACAAGATGATTTGAGCACCAAATCACAATCCTTGACCTAAATATTTTAAGGGTGTACAAGAAATAAAATTATAGCAATAATACTTTCAAGAAAGCAATGTTGGAGAATATTTTCTGTCATGAATACACTGGTTTCTTATTCATGACTTTGAGAGGCACTTTGCATAAATACAATAGCTTGTTATCCTTCACTGCACAGGAAAATTATTGTGCTCATGCAAAGTGCCCCTTGAATTTGATACAAATGAGCCAAAATGCTTTATGGGTCATAAGAAAGCAGTGTAATACATTGTCAAATAATGTACCTCCATTGTTACGAAGGACTCTCACAAAGTCTGACTGTGCAACCATATTTCTTAGGTTTGTCAAATGCTAAGGACAAAGAAAATGCCTTAATATGCATGCATGAGTGTTTTGCTTGCAACTGCTCTACAAAAAAATTAAACTAATTAAAATTTTCCTTTCCTTTCCTTCACTTTTTATTCATATTGCATTTTTCATTTGTTACCCTGCATGTCCAGACCCCTATCAAAACATGTTGAAAAATGTCCAGCAAAATTCATTACTGTGGTTCAGGCGGTTCAAGAAAATGTTATGTATTCCCTCCAAAACTGCAGTTATCTGAATCACACATACAGCATGCTAACATATACGAGCATGAAGTTGTTATATAACTACTACCTTTTTGGTTTGTTGGATGCTAATATAAATTGAACCAAATGATATGATGAAAATGGCAGTAGCATAGTAATAGTATTCATCACACATCCATAAGATTACACTGGCTACTTGAAAAACATAAAATGGATCAAGAGCCTAGTAAACAAAATAACAAAAAGAGACAAAAATGAGATTTACAAGCGAGTGCTTTGTCAAGGGATAACAGAGCATACACTGTGTTTCATATGACTGTGAAAAGCTCATGGCACGAACATGGTCATGACACAGTCAAGGCATAACAAGGCACTTCAAAACTCTAGAAAACATCTCGGTCTTGCCAAAGCACACTTATGGCACCAATCATGCATACTGCGAGCTTTTCACAGTCGTACAAAACCTGTTCCATAAACATAGCAAAGTCTGGCAAAGAATAATAGTAGTAGGGTATCAGGAAGTTTTCTGTGCTGTTTTTGCTATGATATTATTGATCTTTATTGATCTTTATTATTTTATATCCTGTATTATCTTTTTCTTTTATTTGTATATTAGTATTATTATTATTTTTTATTATTTTTGGAACTTGTAAAGTGCTCTTGGACATTGTAATGGAATCAGCGCTATATAAATAAAGTATTATTATTATTATTACTACTACTACTACTACTACTATTATTATTATTATTATTATTATTATTATTATTATTATTATGGCAGCAAGTTTTGAATAAATATATCATAAAAAGAGACTTTCTTTATAATAGAGGTTGACACCATTGCCTAGTAGAAAATTTTCAGGTGGACCTCTTTAAAGTCTCTTAAGTTGAAAGGGACAGGACCACCATTAAAGTCATTATCCGACCTCTGACCCTCTTTTAACGTCTCTTAAGTTGAAAGGGACGGGACCACCATTAAAGTCATTATCCGACCTGTCACCCTCTTTTAACGTCTCTTAAGTTGAAAGGGACAGGACCACCATTAAAGTCATTATCCGACCTGTCACCCTCTTTTAACGTCTCTTAAGTTGGAAGGGATGGGACCACCATTAAAGTCATTATCCGACCTGTCACCCTCTTAACGTCTCTTAAGTTGAAAGGGACAGGACCACCATTAAAGTCATTATCCGACCTGTCACCCTCTTTTAACATCTCTTAAGTTGAAAGGGATGGGACCACCATTAAAGTCATTATCCGACCTGTCACCCTCTTTTAACGTCTCTTAAGTTGAAAGGGATGGGACCACCATTAAAGTCATTATCCGACCTGTCACCCTCTTTTAAAGTCTCTTAAGTTGAAAGGGAAGAGACCACCATTAATGCTGTGATTATCTGAGCCATATGAAGGTCTAACTGTTTGCAGATGTTATTACAAAGGCAGCACCTTCTCCTTTCTCCTCAGTTATTCTTAGTAAGACCTTGAGTGTTGGTCCAGGCTAGGCTTGAACCCACTACCTCCTGTACAACAGACTGATGCTCTATCAACTGAGCTAACTGGGTGACAGTTTTCAGAAAGTTAATCATAGATTATGTAAAGATAGCAGAGAGATATTGGGAAGTCTTTAGTATGACTTTAGTAAAGTGTTGATCAGTTACTTTAATTGTGGATTAGGTATTTGGAGTTGTTAGTTGTTGATAAGGTAATGGTAATTTGTGGAGAAAGAATCAGAAGTTTTACCTGTTCCAAAAACAACCTTCCATATGATTTTACTTCAACATCTATCATGTTCTTTTCATAAATACGCTTCCTATAAAAAAAAAGTAATTAAAATGAGAATAAACAGGAATGCATTGGTATGTGCGCCTTATCCCCGACCTCAACTGGCTTTCTTTTTCAGTCAATTAAAGAACAAGGAAATGCATTCTCATGTCCAATCACAGTTTATGTAATAGGAAGTCATTCAAGTCGTAGTATTTTATAACATAGCCACAATATATAATGCATGCTGTGATTGGTTGATTGATGTGCGATGGACTGGACACTGATGTGATCAAGAAGCACATGTGCATGGCTGTGCCAATGTAATGAGAATTTTGTTAATATTTTTTCAAATATAAAATGTTATTTTCTGCTCTAGGCTATGTTGAACTTGGGAGGATGCTTATATAAGCACTCTAGAGTCTCGCTCAGCTTCACATTGTGTGACTCTTTCAATTCTTTCGTGCTTATGCAGCCTCCCATGTGAATCCATTTCATGATGAATATGATCGTCATGTCAGTCACCTGATAATTGCTTCCTTTGTGGTAAGTCCTGATGCATGGTCATAAATTTCTTTTATTGTAAGTTTCTGATTTAATGCTCTAGATCATGCAAAACACATACAGTTAGATATAAAATGTGAAAAAGGAGGGAAGGAAGGAAAGAAAGAAAAAATGGAAGAAAGAAGAAAAGGAAGCAACAACGAAAGGAAAAGAAAGAAAGACAAAAAGAAAAAAGGAAAGAAACAAAGAAACTAACAGAAAGTTAGAAGGAAATGAAGGAAGAAAGAAAGAAAGAAAGAAAGGACAGACAGACAGACAGAAAGAAAGGAAGGAAGGAAGGAAAGAAAAAGAAAGAAATGAAGAATTAGAAAAAGTCGATCAACAATATTTTATAAATAAATGATCCAGATTAATATCTTTTGACTATCCTTTTTTCCCTTCCTTCTTGCCATGAAGCTATTTATTTTCAAACTATTTTTTCCTACATTTTTCTCTCATTTTGCTCAAGCTGATCAATCTTTAAAGCCACACCTTATGGTAATCAAAGAGAAATAACCCCATATGTACATACCTTAAGAGATCAAAGGTACCAGTTGAATTATTCCAAACATACTTCAAATGCCTGTGCATGAAATACCTCAACTGCAAAGTGAAAAATACTTTATATATCAGTGATCAATTGGCAAGCCTGCATTGCTTTGTAATTGAGCAAGTTTGTTTTGCCTCCAAAAACATATTGTCCAATCAGAAAAGGGCATTAAGCAATGTCATGTGAAGTTACACCAGACCTGATAAACTCTCTTTAATACAATAATTACACTTATTACACTTAACCTCATCCAATAAAATTGCTTATAATCATTATCTTTATTAACACAATCACAATTACCAGAAACACCACCACCATCATCACCACCACCAACATCCCTATCATCATGATTGTTTATTTATTTTTATTATTATTGTTGTTTTTGAGAATTATAACTCACCACATGAGAATGTAGGGAAGAGACACTAAGAAGATGCTGGAAGGCAGATGACAGGCACATGAATATGATGATATCATGAGTTTCTAATGATATATTTAAACCTACAATTCCTTAACCATATTGGACATTATTATAGTAAGAATAGAATTAGAGTTAATGCAATATTGATAGATGAAACAACATTGCATTTTAAATATATTTCAATCTACTTACAGTGTGTTTCACATAACTTTTGCCGATCGGGTTCCGAACTTAGTTCGGAAATTGCGAAAGTTGGCGCGAACTTCGGAATTTC
>JAAAQI020051232.1:0-18014 GCA_011800005.2 Stichodactyla mertensii | reverse complement strand
CAGTACCGCTTTTGTTAGGTTAGGTTTAGTTCTATTGTTTGGATTATATCCATTGTTTTTCAAACCTATCACAAAACCCGTTCCGATCTGGTGCGGGCTTGCTCATTAGTTTGCCTATTCTTTCATGGTCGAAGGAAAATCACTCTAGTCTATTAGAGGTTAGTAGACACTAATTCTATTGTTTTCTCTTGTGTGATTATTGTAATCACTCTAAACCATTTTGTTCCTAAAAACACGTTTTTAAAAACACAAGGACCCCAATCCAAATACTTATCAATGCTCTAGACTTGGATAATTAAATGGAAGTTAATACTGAAAACTCTAATGGCAGCAAATACTGAAAACTTTAACTTTATTGGAGAATAAAATGACAGCAAGATATACTAAAAACTTTATTTCCCGTGCACTTTTACAATAGTGACGACATTTGCAATTATTTACAAGCAAATATTTCAAAACTGTGATGCAACAAACTAAACTAAATAAAGCTTTAAACAAAAAGAACATGATTTCTAGGTCTACTTGGTTTTTCTACTAATCAATTCACAACATTCAATTATAAAATATTTGAAATTTTACTATTAATGAATATTGTTGTAAAGGTTCTCTGAACAGATTTGTTCCCTACATAGGATGTCTTTAGTATTTCTTTAGCTTGTGCGCCAGAATTGCCTGCTATATTGGGCTTGATTAGCTGGGCCTACGCCGACATGCAAGGATATAAACAACAATACTCTGCCTTCATGCACACAGGCTATTGCTGGTTACTTTCAATTAACTGAATTTAAATCTCCTGTCAGATCAGGCTTTCAGAATTTATTGAAATTCGGACATTTAATCTACCAGCAGTGTGCCATGCCCTTCCTATTCTTTGCTCGCATGTTATGTCATCACAGCCATGTTGGTGGTTTTCAACAAAAGATTTGTCATTAGTTCCTTTTGTCTGTACCACCAACATGGCCGCCATGCCTCTTACTTGTGATACTCTTTGAATTGGTTGCAAACTATCAATCAATTTGAATAAAAAAAAAAAAAAAAAAATGGGGAAATATTTCCCAAGAAGGACAGGAATAGGATTCTGAAATGTACAGGGTATGCACTGGTGTGTTGACAGATTAAATTATCTGATACAAGATCAGTCTCTGCTAGCTGGAATTAATACTAAGGAACAACCACTCATAGTATTGAGTGGTGTGCATCAACAGTGACATGGTGATTCTTGAGAACAAGTTGGACCCCAGCCCCTAGCAGGGAGCTAGACATGAACACAGATCAAGTTTAAAAGATGTAATGTCCCCATGTTAATAGCTTTTAGTCCTATGAGGAGCAATATATAAGTGAAGGAAAGCAAACATGAGCTTTCATTCTTTACCACTTTCCCATTTTTCACTTCCATCTCCCCCCAACTAGACACACTGGGCCTTCAAGGGCTTTTGATTTCCCATATTCTGGAATCACCCTGTCACCATGTCTACATGCATTTACAGTGCCACCAGAAAAACCATGGCCCCTGCAAGCTTTTCAGGAATGTTTATCAACCAATCAGAAATATAGTTGTAAACTTGAGGCTTTCGAGTGAGGTATTCATGAAATAGAAAAAAGCTTTACTGTTTTCATGCGAGAAAGTTTAGAACATGATGTTTTGATTGCAGCTGTGGCATTTGATGAAGACTGGAGTTGAAAGTCATGTTGTTCTAAAATTTCATGCAGGAAAACTGTAAGGCTGTTTTCAATTAGAAACATAGTCATTACCTTGTGATAAAGAGCAATTTCTGATTGACTAAAAACAGTAGAAACATTCCTGAAATATTTCTAGGTGCCCCCAGTTTTTAGATTCACACTGTAAAAAATAAATTATGTTTTAAATAAAAGATGTAACCTAACTATCAACCACTCCTTTCATAGCTTGCTACAGTAAACACCTCCAATTTATCCAGATAAAATTAATTTGTAGCTTACTAACTGGAGCTTTGTTCTTAAAATGTTGAGGGTTTATTGTCATTGTTGAAAAATGTTATAGTCCAGTTTTTCTTCATCTGGAGTGCAATGGGATTGGTTGGAAAAATGGCACTTGAATGGTTTTCATCCTTTCTGAAGCTGTCATCATTTAATCATAAAATTATTGTAAACTCTGTGATTAAGGAAGTGCCTTTTCCTTACCAAAGGTACCAATCTAGTCAAACATTAACAATTAGTTTCAGGGCAAAAACATGATAAATTATTTATAATCCCAAATATTATTCCTAAATTTGCTTGAATCTACAGCAAAAAATCCTTAAATTTTACAACAAATTTATTTGTATGTAAAGGAAATAGCAAATGTTTTTGAAAAAGCCTCAAGACTTTTTCATGGAGTTAAGAAATATTTATCTTTTCCAGTTGATACAAATAAACATTTATAACATTGAATACACATGTGTAATAATTAGAAAATGAGGGTTGATTAATTTCTCTTATACAAAAAAACCTGAAAAGTAATGTTGCAAATGCTCCAAATAAAATGGATGGATTAGAGTGATTCCATTTTATCTGTGAAAAACATATATTGCAGGTGGTCTAAAAGTTGAATAAAGACAAGAAATGAAGAAAAAAATTAGTGCATTTGACTAAGAAATCACTCTAATCATGTATTCCAGTTGCTGGCAGTATCCTACTTTTCCTGGGCCTTGCAAGATAGAAGATAAAAACAGGAAGCTGAAAACAGGAAGACAAGTGAGGCTGCCAGCAGGGAAAATCAGAAATTTTTAAAATAAAGAAGTCAGGTAAACTCAATGCCAATCAAACAACCTTGCCTTAATATCTACAGTTATATAAAACCTATTTGAAACATTGTTGACTTACAAATAAGGGTTTTGGAAAAATTATAGGAGTCGTGCATTTATTGGGAAAATCAAGAGTTAAGACACATCTCAAAATAAAATATTTCTATAAGCATGCACACAGTGCTGGACAAAGTTTGTTGAGGTATGATGTGTGCTACCTTCGGCATAAGAGTCTTATCTTTGTTACAAATGGGTAGAGAAAGCCAAAAAAGCTTCAACACCCATTTGTTAGGAGAGTGGTTTGTATTAAGGCCTGGTTAAGAATTATCAAACTTTTCACTTTTTTAAGCTAGCTAGGTAAAGGGTAATCTGATTGTCATTTGTACATTTGATATGAAAAGTAGGATTCTGCACCAGGTGTCAGGAAAGACAAAAGTGAAATTCAAAGATGATAGAGTTGTGGTGAAGCATTCAGCTGACTGCCTGCAGTCATTCAAATACCTCTTCAGGGTTGTTCATTTTTTCTGGGACAAACAAAGCTGTCAATTCTTGGGCTTTAAAGTTTCTCAGGTCTGGAATGACCACAAACCAAGAGATTTTAATTAGGTGCAAATATGAACAACCCTTAATTCTGTTCTTTATGATGGATTAGGTTTAACACTGAATGAATTCTTTAACAGGGTCAGTCAATGCTTTTACAATCAATTTGAAAGACTGTATGTCTAATATTGAAGAACAAGAACAAAGCAATCTCCTGTATTCTACTTTGTCAAGGAAACTAACTCTTTTTGGTTTTTTAGGATCAAAGAATTTTTAGAATCCAAGTTTAGAGAGAAAAATACAAGCAGTAATAAATATCACTTGACAGTATATCAAGTGATGGTGTAAGAAACGTGTTCCATTGATATTAATATTCTAGTAGTGGTACCTCCTTTACTTGTATATTAAGGTGCCATTGCCCTACCAAACTCCTGCAAAGAAAAGAACAAGAAATCATTGTTGCTTCCCTTCAGCTGTTGCAGGTTTGGGAAGGGGACTACCCTCCTACCTAGGAATGAAGAAACAGTGGGTGGACTGTCTGCCAGCCATTGTCTGTTTGTTGGCCAACCACTGCCCATTTGTCAGCCATTCATTGGCCAACTCACAGTTGTTGATTTTAACTCAATTTGAAAACTTTGTTTAAGCCAACAGACAGGCAATCACTGGCCAACTATCAGCTTATTGATGACTGACACATGACCCAATAATTTTTTTTGTCCAGCTAGTTGAGGTTAACTTCAAATCTATTAGCAAAAGTAGGGATTCATCTCAAGCCTAAGTAACTTTTTTGATTTTAAATTCATCCCATGATCCTCATTGGTCTCATCTGTGTAGCTTTACATGTCTCTAACTTTATATTGAAATCACATTACACACACACACACACACAATCAGATATTAGGTGTTTCTTTCTTGTGCTACACAATACTGGTATTATATACTGTACATATTTACCTGTGATTGCATTGAAGGCCTACCAGCTGGTTTGATAAGAGGAGGAGGACCTTGAAGTGGTGATCCCGACTGACTTACACGAGATACTGATTGAGATTGGAGTGGTGGTGGCTGAGAGCGCTGTGGCTGTGCACCAGATGGCTTCAATAAGGGAGGTGGTTGGCAAGGAATACCTGGTTTTCATGCAAGGGAGAAAGATGGGTAAAGAAAATGTCCTTTTTGTACTAGTGTATGAAATACTGCAGGCCTCTTAATTTAACACAAGATGAATGCCCACAGCTCCCATGAGGGGGTATATGACTTTGACATAATGAGAAAACACAGGTGAAATAAAGAGACAAACCTTGAGAGCCAACAGGAGGGGATGATGTCTGAGGGCCAGGAGATGACGTTAAACTAGGGGAGCCAGACATCCGAGAAGGGAGCATGTCGTTATCCTTTTTGTCACTACTTGTAATCCCTTGTTCTGCTTCATATTCTTCCAAAACTTCCTGCAAGTTGTAGCGGCGACGGTAATTGACAAAAAAGTTACGGCATTGACTGACGCTCTTGTTGCCAACAACCTCTGCCATTGCTTGGAAATCCTTGCCATATTTTCTTACAGCTGAATTTGAAGTTGAAAGAGGTACAAAATAAATGGGAATTTAATAGCAAGCATTCATGGAAACATCAACAATTTTCAGAAACAAATTACAGTCACATAATGAGCAGGGTTTAAACCCGAGATGTCAGCTAAACATTGGTAAGAGGCCAACTCATTTCCAGCATAGCCCACCCATGCCACCCATTGCCTATGATCACCATCACGGTTGATAAAGCCTGCAATTAATGTCAGGCCAGGGAAATATGCAGCTGGTATGATATGCAGCTGGTGTGATCAAAGTAAAAATAATACCTTCTAACGTACAGCAAATCATACATACATTGAACAGCTAGCAAAAGCTCCTTATCAGTCCATCTGGCATTGTTTTTATTGTTCAACTGCAAACAGACACAAAACAGAGAGAAAACTCAAAGTTACAAGTGAAATATGCCTTTTGTTAACTGAATGCAAGGGCTGTACTGTAAGTTATTTTACACGACATGGTTTTCTTTGTTATTCATCGGGATGTATCTCTGATATATCCCGATGAATACATTTATGAGGGTTATATCTAGTTATAGACCTGGGTTTATAACCAGATAGAACCCTTGAATTTGTAATGAGGAGTTCATTACAAACTCAACGTATCCGAGGCAGGATTGCAAAGCACGTCTCAGCAAAAGACCACTCATTCAGCAGTCTGTTAGTGAGCAGACCTTGGCTTATTGTCAACCCTGCTCTCACAGCTCAAAAGTTTGCAAGCCCAAGAGTCATCAGGTGATCTCTTTGCATCCCCTTCTCAATGTGCGATGAGTCAAAGCATTCACTATGATGTAATTATCATCTACACATGCTCTTATTGCTGAAAAAGACAATTAATGTATGAATATGTAAGTATTATTGTACTGGTTTCTCTTGAGAATTGCCATGTTGTGAAAACCTTCTCAAGTGTGAAATAAGACAGATACATACCTTGAATGTTCAGCTATAAGCCATATAGCCTGTGGCCCTCAGGATATATATGGCTTATAGCCTCCATTCTCAGTATGTAACTCACTTATTGCCTGATATTTTTCCACTGCTTTCTGGACCAAACATGTAGCACGCACCATAAAAAAGTGGAAAAACAAGGTTCAGTAACTTACGTATGGACCAAACAAGCGAGGTTAATGAGATGTTTATTATATCGTAAGTTGAACTCAGAAATAAGATTAGTGGTCTGTACTGTAAGTTATGGACCACAAATTGGCCAATAACAGCATGTGATACCTTGCCATATGTAAACATAGTTATTATGTCAAACATTATATTCAGTAAGTTGGGGACAGACTTGCAGTTTCTTGTTTTTAGTGGAATGGACTGGGAGTACTAGCATCTTGTATATCTCATTATCTAGCATTTGATACTCACATCACCCAATCTAAAGTCATCTATGCCCACCTCCATCTGATATTTATGTTGGCTGATTATCTGCTTGTTTGCTTGAATCTGGCGTTTTAGATTGGTGATATCATTTTCAAGGGGTCTGATATGGGCATCACCGTGAGTGTAAGAAATGGACATCAAATTGTCATGTGACAGGTTCATGCCCTATGAGAAAAAAGAATAGAACATTACATCACTTATGCTTTTAATAATAATATGTGCAATCATTATGGATGTGCCAGTGTCTTTTGTTGGCACTTGATCATTTATTTTGAATTTTGGGATTGTTTCAGATCACTGAGGGTCTTCAAATAACTCAGAGAACAAGATCACAGTGCTTTTGCAATTACATCCTGTAAACACTTAGAACTTCAAGTCTTCTCCAATAAGGTCATTAAACCATAGGTCTTTGGGGCCCTTGGGGTGCCCTGCCTGCTAGAACTCTGTTCACCCCTGATTTGGAAAGTCATCAAGCTAAAATTTATTATAAACGACATGTGACTCACTTTTGGTGGTTTTCTTTTTAGTTTATTTCCTCTGGTTCCAGCTCGTTCATCCCTTCCACCCATCCTTGTCTGTCTCATCATTCCTGTACGCCTTTGAGAGAAAAACAAAATAATCACTGATTAACTTTGTGATGCATACAAACAACATATTTTTATGACATTTTACTTAGAAAAAAAATATTTTATGACTGTGAAAATCTCCTGAGAAATGTTCAGTTTATGATTAAAAAAATTTATAGTTTATTTTATGACTGTAACCTCTCAACATCATGCATATGGCATAGAATTCATGTAATCTGTTGAACCAATTACAGCTTACAAGATTACAGCTTATCCAATCAGAATGCTTCGTTATACAGTGGCACTGTTAATACCAAACATGGCATGCCTGTGAGATAAGCTTTCCGCAGCCCTAGTTGTCATGGGAACACATAATTTACAGTTTTTTCAAATAAGGTTGCTGAAGGTTTTGTTGTATGTTGCATTCCAAGACAAAAATGTATTGTGGGTCATATGCAAATTATGTCAGCACAAAAGAAAATATGCCATTTCCATATTTCAAAGAGTTGTGCTAAAGAGTTATTTGATTCCCATTGGCATTAGCGCACTTTGGCCTTGGTATGCAACCTGCAACATGGAACAAAACCTACTGCAATCTTCTATTAAATAGCTGTAAATGTGTGCATTGCATCTTTCACTTACTTCCAGTATTGATAACAAGCACTACACATGTTGCCTTTAGGTGTGCTATGGATCTGCTGGCTTTGATTCCCACAGTGGATATTACAACAAGTGTTGGACAACATCAGTGGTTGATTCTAGGATCAATAAAAATGTCTCTTAGCACTTTATGTTTAATGGGATAACAGAACATGGGTGGGGGAGGGTTGCAGGGCATGCAAACCCCCCTCTGAGATGAATGACTTACAGTCAGAGATTTAATATTATTAAGTAATTGCTGCTCAAGTCTCAAATAAAAATGGTGCAATCCCCTCCAAAAAAATCCTGGAGGTGCATACCCCTAAAAAAATCCTAGATCTGCCCCTCCAGAAACAGTTGCTTTCTATTCATTATCAAATAACTGATTTATTTACTCACAGGTGGTTGTTTAGTTGGTGTTTTGGGCTTTATTTGTCCATTAGCCTGTCTTTGCTGAAAAAAATTTCAAATTTTATTTTCTTGAAAAGAAAAAACTTACCTTAGAAAGAAAGAGAGAAGAGGAAAGAAGAGTTGGAAGGAAAAGAAAGGAAGGAAAAAGGGAGGGTGGAGAGAAAAAACAGGAATGGGAAAAGGAAGGGAGGAAGAAGGAAAGAAAAGAAAGACAAGGAAAGGAAAAGAGTGGAGGGAAAGAAAATAAAAGCCTATTCACAAGACTACTGCTTAATTATCTTACCTCTTTTTCAGGTTCAAAGTCACTGTCACTTGTATCACTGTTATCACTATTTGGTTCTCTATAATCAAGATGAAAAATTCTTCAACACCTACTATTTAAATAGTAGAATATTGGCCAAACACATTTGATTTGCTCTAAAAAATTTTATCAGTTGCTTCATTACATGGAAAATAAAAGATAAGAACCAGGCAAGCAATATAATCCATATTCAATTATGACCCATTAATTTCTATGACACTTAGACAACTCCAGACATAATAATGCATTAATGTGTTGTTTATATCTAATAATTAAGTTAGAATGTGTGTTCTATATATATTATCTTTAAGGAACTTGAATAATTAAAACAATGTCTTGAATAAAACTGTAACTACTATTTTATTTTCAATCCACTTACGTGTACTCTTTGACTGCAAGCCGCCTTGCTTGCCGATCTATCAGACTTGTTCTACTTCTTGTCTTCTTCCAAGAATAATAATACTTAACCAAACTACTGATAGCTTTATCTGGCAACTAAATAACAAGAAAAACAAACTCAAAAATGAATAAATATAGACCTTTCCTCAATTTGCTTAATTGACCACAAAACAATGGTTCCAAATCAAGGTTGGACTTGATATATTACAGTAAATGTATGAAACATCAAGTCCAGCCTCGAATTGAAACCATTTTTTGGTGGTCAATGAAGCAAATTCTGGAAAGTTCTATTGATCCAACATGTTCTTAATATTTCTCAAATATATTTTGATCAATCATATGATGTCATGGACTGAAACAGCTGTTCAGTGTATGAGTGCTACATCCCAGTAAAGAAACATTCATATAGTATTTTGTTTTTATTTTTTTATTATTCCCCTTAAACCTCTTTCAGCCAAAAATCTGTCAAGAAAGGAAATCTGAAACACCTGAAAATGATGGCAGATCTGTCCAGTCGAGATATAGTATCATTACTTTTTTTTGTAGAATTTGGATTTGTATATCAAATTTAAATTCTGAATATCGGGAGTGTAAGTAAAACATTTTAAATTAATATTTAAATAATGAGATAAAAGGAAGATTAAGAATCTGGTGGATGTCAAGGATCATGAATATTTAAACTGTGTGATTAAACAACTAAAGCTCTCAAATAAAATTAAAATAAGAAATTGTATTATTTGAAAACTAAACCGCTCTCTAATCCTGGATACGAACTGGTATTATTAGACATATTGGCTCAGCTCACCATCTGTTGGATTCTCTTGAAGCTTTTCCCATGTGATCCAAATGCTTGCTCAAAAAGCACTTTATCTTCCATACTCCATTCATCTAGTATGCAAACAAATGATGGTTGGGGGAAAATACAGAAAGGAAGTGCATGCATTTACATGCAATCTATTTGACAGTAGAGTACATTGTCAATTTCCTGTTCATTACAAGTACAGTGAAACCTCTCCTTAGGGACACCTCTATAATACGGACACCTCTCCTTAACGGACAGATAGTTTGTCCCCACCAGCTGGAATCGTCATACATTTTCTTGTTAATGAAATCTATATAAAACCAACACCTCTATATCACAGACACTTTTCTTCAGCCCTTTGGCTTCTGCTTTAGAGAGGTTTCACTGTAAATCGAATCCTATTTTGTGAAATATAGCAGTAAACAAGCATCTTCACAACAATAAGACAGTATTATTCAAAAGAAATTTTCTTATTGTTTTATGCTTGTGTAGATGATAGACTGTGATGATGATGATTTTCATCCACTGGTGCTGATATGACCACAGCTTCACTGGTGGCTTGAGTATGACAGTCCAGAGGTGGCTGATGAGTCCAATGTGAGTGGGAAACTCACATTGGACTCATCACAGCCACTCACTGGTTTTTGGCCAGTGGGTGGCTGGGCTGATGTGATGGCTGCTCTTATTTTTCTTGCTATGTAGCAGCTCCTCTATTCCTCGGCCTGTGCCAGAAGGACCAGTCTGCTACTATACTTAACATTTTTTTGACTTTATGCTAGTTTTATGCCTGTGTAGATGGCTGACCATATAATGGCAAAATTTGACACATTTTTTCTTGTCAAGTTTCCTTGTTCAAAAAGTAGCTTTCCAACAAGAACACTTGTCAAGGAAAGCTTATAGAGCAGATTTCATATGACTGTGAAAAGCTCGCTGCACGAACATGGTTGGAACACATTCAAGTAAGGCATGCTTACAGCACTGACCTTTTCACAGTTATACCAAATCTGCTCTATTTATATGTGGTTTACTTTAATGTTGTCCTTACCTGGAAATGGAGTGAAGTTGGACAAATCACTTAAAGACTTATCAACATTGTGTTTATGCCAGAATAGCATACCAAGGGCCTGCAAGACAAAAGCAATAGCTGTTTATTAAGGACACAGAATATTCAGTAGAAGTAGTTGTTGTAATCATTATTGCATTAGATAGATGGCTGCAGCTGTGTCTCAGTAAATAAGTCTTTTTACAAAGAACACAATATTGACACAGCAACCACAATTTAAAAGATTAAATGCATTATACAAATTTTTTATTCATAATTTTCCTTTTAATATTTAGCCTTATTTGCAAAACAGCTGTTTATTAGTTTATTATCATAACATTTAAAATGCTTTTTATTGATAAAGAATAGTTAATATAGTACATTTATTTGTCCAAGATAACTAGAAGTAAATAACTTTATTTGTATTTATTTCATTTTCATTATTAACCACAGCTTTAGTTTTTCTCTGTGGGGACTATGTTTTCATTTCATTTTGCATTCATTCATGATTACCATATTCCAGAAAAATTGTAGAAAAATTCAAATTAAAGGCACAAAACTTTCTTCTTCATTCATGCATATGGGTCATTTTGCTTTTCCACTTGATAAACAGACTTCCTGGCAACTAAATATGCTTTTATTAATAACATAGAAATTGCAGACTGAAAGAGTCATGGGTGTCATTAATAAATTATCAATAAATTATACAATGTCTACTAATATAAGGTTCACAAGTGATGAAATTCTATTATCAAGTGTATATTAAAAGTATTTCAAAAAGAAAATAACTTTATCCCAACCATAATTTTAAATCTAATATTATTACCAGTCATATTGTGGTATCTATAATATAATAATCTATTTCTCCTTAAAGAAGTACAATTTGATGACTGAGTTAATAACAAATAAAAGTTAATTATACCTGTTCAACATTATACCCATGTTTATCTTTAGCTGTTCGTAAATATTCTTCCACTAAAAAATAACAAGACCAAAATTTATAAACTTGATTTTTGTCAGCTGTAATAATTAACTTGTAGTATATATATGTCTGACTTACATTTTGCATCAGGAATATTCTTGGCTGGTGCCCATACCAATAGTGCATTGTGTTTTAAACTATTATCATCTTGCTCTGAAATGCAATAAGATTCAAAACATTAAATAGAGTCTAATTATGTCAGAAAATTGTAAAAATGAAGTGTTAAATACTGAGCCTCATACAATAACATCCAGTTGAATGAGAGTACAAACAATATAATAAAGTATACTGTTAGTATACTTTACTATATCTGGATATAAGCAATCTTGTACTGATTGGTTCCTCTACTACTAGGATATCAGCTCATATACCATGAGTAGAGAAGTAAACAAAATGGTAGAGCATTTCACCAAACTTGCTGAAGAATTAAAATCTTTACTAATAAATAAAATCTTTACTAGAAAACAAAACTCCAAAAAATACAAAAAAAGCAACAAAGTTTGGAATGAAAGTATTTGATGGTAAGAACATATCATTTATAATTTGAGTATCTTATTGTGCATGCTTATTTACTGTTTCATGCAATCTATCACATCCTTGAAAAGTGGAAGTGATCTTGTAATTTTTTTATTTCATTTTTTAAACTTGAAAATAATTAAAATGCTATATTTCTCACAATCCAGTGGATGTGGATATAATAAAACAATTATTCCACTCAATCTTGTTGTACACAGGTAATAGCCAACTCAGCATTGTGCACTTCTTCAGCTATGAGCTCATGTATGACTTGATTTCGTGGAATAATTTTTAAATAGTAGTTAGCATACTCGAGCACTAGACTTGGGAGGGGTCTAGATGGTCCTAGTGTGCTGTGCCTCCCTGACTCCTTTCCATTTGCAATTGGATGTGTTTTCAGGGGAAATTATGAATGATGGATATTTAATGAGAGTGTGATGGAAGATTTGTTGAGGTTAGTGGAGAGACACTCCCCAGTGGAAAATTCTAAATATGTGCCTGTGGATTATTATATACAATCAGAAACTTTCTGATACAATGTACTTGACTTTGGAAATATTGTGGCACAAAACATTCATCATAACAAGAAATTTAAAGTGATCTTTGGAATAATATGTCACTAAATTCCTTCATTTTCCTTTAAAAGCAATTTTAGTAGTTAATTTTGCTGCAGATGGTTTTTACATAAATATATAACTCATCTACATAATCATTTTATCATTCAATTGATATTCATTTTCTGATATCATAGCTACTTGATTGTGTGGATAAAATAACTGCCCAAAATAAGATGACTTCTAATAATTAGAAGTCATCTTATTTTGGGCAGTTATTCTATATCCAATTACAATTATTGTAGAATGGGCCTGTCAGAAGCTGTGGGCTTATATTTAAGATCTTTTAACTTGTATGGAGACATAAATATATGGCTTAATCTTCATGAGTAACTTCAAAAAAGTAAGTTTCCAAACTTTTACCTAATTTTCAAATAACATTAATATTTGAAAATAAATGCTTAAGACATAAGTTTTTTATGCTAAAACCTAGTGAATTCAATGAGTGCTTTATACATGAAATACCTATGTAAAATTACATGTAAATTTTAATACTGGATTACAAATAGAAAAAGCATCATTCCAATATAGTGTTTCAAGAAAAAAAGTCCTTGCGAAGATAGTAAATTTAAAAAACTGTTTAAATATTATGGTAAAAATACCAACATATTTTGAATAACTTTTTGTTTACTCCAACAAATTTTAGAATGTTCATCATTTATTGTTTTCTGAAGACAAATTGTTGTCCTTAAAATGCACATCTAATTTAGATTAGAAGATTTTTTAAGAAACACTGACATTGGCTTTTTGTTTTTCTTTTAAATTTGTAAAAAAAAAATCAATAAATGGCAATCCAAAGCAGACAAACTCTGAGAGAGTCATAATTTATGCATGAAAGAGGAATATTCTATATTCAATAGCTATGCTTGGTTTCTGTCTAGAAAATCAAAAGTTTGAGATAAATTTAAGCAAAGTTATTTAAAACTAAAGGAATCAAGGCTCATTTTAAAAATTTCATAACAAAATTACGATGTTTCTAAGGACGCTTCCCATTTTTCATTTGTTCACGTTCCCATTCATTCAAACGTTTCAAAATGGCGACTGCTCGAGTCTGTGTTAAAATGTTCGCGTATTTTCACAAATCAGTGAGCCAAAACAACATAAACTTTCTCAAATACGTTCCTAAACATTTAATAAAGAATTTTAAAGAATAATTCCTCCTTAAAAATGATATAAAAACAAGCATTCCGTGACAAAGATTTAAGTTTTCAAATCGTGACTCCGTGACGTACAGCGAACGGCAGACCTCGAATTATGTCTATCCTTTGAATCGGTTCAGAAATATTTATTCCCATACTATAAAGAGCAGTTGACAGGAACCCGACACAGCACAAAATATCAATGAATTCTGGATGCAAATCGTAGATTGAAATGACCGATTTTTTCTAATTTACGGGGTCCTAAATAATTACTATAAGTTGTAGCTAATTTGTAGTTACGGCAAGCTCAAGATTTTGTTGTCATTTGGATTCAAATGTCTACTTAGTGCGATATTTACCGTTAATATTTACTTCTTAATAGATTGATATTGGGTTTATCTTAAAATTGAAAGACTTTTGTGATCTATTTAAAGTTTAATGACTGTTTCCTTACCATCCGAAGCCAAATCGGGGATGGCCGCTTGGTACTCGGAGCCAACTCGCATGCCGGGTTCTGCAAAACAATTTTCCATAGTTAATCAATCAGCATCAGAATGAACAACTTGACCCACACATTAGCTAGTTCATGGACTTGTTTCAGTGTTCTAACCATGGTATTCCTCATCACTGTCGTTTTGCTCTGCTCCTTGCACGTGTTGAGCTTTGTCTTGAACTTCCATCGGTTCTCCTCCATTCTTCCCATTTTCCACTTTTATACCCATCATCGAACTCCTGGCACTCGACGCCATACTGTTACCCTACAAGGGCTACAAAATGACTTCAAAATATCTTCACTAACTACTCAAAGTACTGGCGAGAAAAGGGCTTGAATTCATCGAAAGACAGCGGAATATTTTACCGCTTTTCCTCCACTCTCCGAGTGAAGACCTCAAGACCGTCAACGAGTCGAGTAAACGATGCTTTGGTCACGTGGTTTGCATAATTAAGGTGGTAAATTATTGTAGAGATAATTTATGCGCATTTATAAAAAGTTATGTTTTTAATCAATGACTCGGGGTAAAAACCAGTTTTATATTTTTAGTCCCAAATAAATCAAGAAAAAATTTCTGAATAAACCCGGTGGTTTATTAATACTAGCGACTCGTTTGTTGAGTCATGATTCTTTCCTTCCAGCGACACTGATGGCATCATAATAGCTTAGCATCCGGCACTACCTGCCCTTGCCACGACAAAATTATTTCATACTTTTGTGTTCTTATTTAAAAGGACAAGCAGAAAAGTAACCTTGTTGAAAAGTTACTTAGTAAACCTACAAGCCACTGCCAAACTGAAACACAACTGTGAACGCTGGTCGAACGAGTGTGAAACAGTGAAAACATTTATTTTTCAACTGATACCTTAATTAATAATACATTGCTTTAGAATCGAACAGAAGATTTAACCATTTCATTTCCTCAATGTATAGATTAACTAGATACAAAGACCGAGAGGAGGAGTTAAATATCATTTCAATTTTTTTCACATAATCTTCAGAAATTCCCGCTTTTTAAAATTCTCAAGATTTCGTGGATTCGGTTAATTTTTTCACAAATTTTAAATGCTACGCTATTATTGTTATTATTTTTCCCTTTTCTTCTACGACCAAGGTCTAGAAAAGTACCCCCTGGAAATATAGCTCGGAAAATAAAAGGTTTGACGATTTTTTTTTTGGATAAAATATTAATCTCTATGCATGACGCAGGTCTCTACGAATCAAAAATCGACGTACAGTTGATATATATAATATATTCGCAATAATACAATGAACAACACATAAATAAAATGGATAGAATGACAATACAGTCAAACCAGCTCAAGCGTACCCCTCTAGATTCATTAATGATTTCATTATTCGAATAGAGTTGACTATTCAAACTTCAAAATCAATTATCCGTCTCCACAGAAACTGCACAGAAAGGCCAATATATATTTTCCGTGCATTTTTCAAACAAGACTCGAGTAGAGAATTTTTTTTAAGTTTGAATAATCACTACTCTATATTTGAATAATGAATCATTAATATAATGAATCTGGAGGGGTACACTTGAGCGGGGTTTGACTGTAAAATACAATAGATTTTATAAATATATTACATCAACTTAGTGCTATGCCGGGCGGTTCCACCTCCATCAGCCGTCGAACGCCCTTGTTGCATTAAAAAATTCTTATATTAAATATTGATCAAAATAATAGTGAAATAAGAAGAAAAAAGATATAGTAAAGATGTATACATAAGTGCTGCGGTAATTTTTCGCTTCCTTCCCGTGCAGTAACTATCATTAACAGGCTTTTATGTTTATTATTATTATGATTAATTTCTGTTTGTGTATATTGCGATTTGCCTTAGAGAACATGATGAGATGAAGCCGCGGTAATCGCATCTAATGCATTTTCTTAATCATATGCAGAAACGTAAACATGGCTGGTTGGTAAAGCGACATCAAAATAGTGTCTGTAACTGACCTCAAAATATTCAAATCGTCATTAATTTCTTGCTAGTATTTAATACATAATGCACTCTAGTAAATTGAAACGGACCCGATCCCCGGGACAGGGCAAGGAATTAACGAGCGTGAGTGCACGGGGATACGGGGAATTTACCGCGTACTTCAAGAACGGTGTTAATCTCTCCGTGGATTGGGGGGAGTACCACATTTAACTCCACGTGAATGTGAAATTCCCTACCCAGTCCCGGGGAGTGGGGGTCGGGATTTCAATTACCTAGTGCATAATAACGACTGACTCGAGGGTTGTCCAATACTCTGACAAATTTATGCATAGCATTGTATTGTATTATATCCACATAACAATAGATTAACAATACAATACAATTGAGAACAAACGCAATACAATAGAATGCAATACAATGCTATGCATAAATTTGTCAGAGTATTGGACAAGTATGCCTAGATCCGCCCCTGGTAGCCGTAACTACGCGTTGTGATTGGATGATTTACATTCAATGGGAACCATTTGAGTGGTACTGCATACCGTGCCGTGTACGTGCTGTAAGTCAGTACCGTATACAAAATCCGCTCAGTAGCTCCGACCAGTAGCTCCCTGAGTCACTGAAAAGGATATTACGATACACCCTTTTTCTCTACGATTTCTAACTGGTAGAGCAGTTTTCGTATCACTGAAAAGCTCGCGGCACGGACCGGTGCCGTAAGCGTGCCTCGCCGCGATCGTGACGTTTTCTAGAATTTCTGACGTGCCTTGACCGTGTTACGACCGTGTTCGTGCACGAGCTTTTCACAGTCATACAAAATCTACTCTAATAAGCCTTTTCACAGTTTAAGATTCGTTTTCAGTGCGCTTGCGATTTTACCCGAATTTCTCACCTTTAATTAAAAACAAAAGATTTAAACAAAAGGTGAGAAATTGGGGATAAAATCGCATGCGCACTGAAAACGATTCTTAAAGCTTTTCATTGGTCTCGAATTTTGATTTCTCATTCAACCATGACCACGAAGGAAAGATTCTCGCAAAAACGGCAATGAAAAAGAAAGTAAATCATTATGCAAAACGACGCACTTCAGAAATCATTGCTTGCACAGATGTAGAAAGGGTTACTAAATCTGTCATCACCCTAAAACTATCTCTACAGGAGATGATCACTTGAGTTCTCTGCGATGTTTCACGTTACGAAGCCAAGAACCGCTTTTTTTAAACCGCTTTTAACTAGAAACCCTGTACTTATTAAAAAAATTACAGGGTTTCTAGTTTTAGCAAAGACATATCTTTTACATACTTTAAAAAAAGCCTTTTTTATTTGAAGGTGTATTAACCCTTTGAGTATTACATGCCTATTTTAGTCTCTAAATAAATAGTATTCATTCCCGGTGGCAAATAAAACATCACGATAGTACATCTTCTTCGTTGCCCAGTTTTACGTTTTCTACATTTTCTGTTAAATTTGATGCAGCCTCTTCTGGGGCAAAATCATCTTTTTCGTTTTTCTCTTTATTTGAAGATTTCATATTCTTTCCAACTTTCTGAAATGGAAATTTTAAAACCAAATCATTGTGAGTGTTTTTCGTCCAATGGATCCTTTTACTTTGAGCATGTTTTCTCATTTCAGTTCATGTTTGAGAAGAAATGTTTATATGAATGAGCCTCAAAGGAAGTTTCTTATTCTCAAGAAGATGGGATGTGGTTTGAAATGGGAAAAAATTTCCATTCTTGTACTTCCCACCAAAGCTTCACCTGAAATAACAATGGTTTGGTTTGTCCATGTTTTGTGTGACCCCCCAACATACCCTTCTTTTCTATGGCCCCCCTCCCACGCCCAACCCCACTCCCCCCCGCCCCCCCCCACACCACAACGACCACCACCCCC
>JAAAQI020051121.1:0-18019 GCA_011800005.2 Stichodactyla mertensii | reverse complement strand
CTTCACGTTCACGCGATACACTCTCGACCAATAGAAATTGAGGAAAATTGAACTTTGACACTTGGTATATAATAATATATCGTGTCTTAAGCAAGTTTTATGATGACAACAAAGACCAGTGGTCCTATTAACATGAATGAACATTAAATGGTAGGAAAAGAAAAAATAATATGAAAAAACAAACAAAACAAAAGAAAGCAGCAGAAGCCTGGTCTAACCATTAAATTAAATGTGTGATCAAGCTGACAAATAACAAAATTATTTTTAATTTCTTGTGGCATTTTTAAAACAAAATATTATGATGATGATAACATATTTTTAGAACAAAGTGACCAAAAATAAGGCACTAAGAAAATGGAGTGTGATTATAATGATTACTCTAGTGCCTTGAATTATGACAGTAACTTTTTCATGCCACCACCACTAGTAATAATCAAAAATGGGGGTTGGCTTAATGTCATCTGTTTTTGTGTGTGAAAACAATGCTGACAAAAATAAAAAGAGAGATAACAAAGAACTATGCTACAAGAGAAAGTATACCCAATTTAAAACAAGCTTACCATTTTTACTCAAATAAATGCCCCTGGAGTTTAAAACTCCTTCTTATAGACCAAGCATTGATTTAAACCCAGTATTTATTTGGCGCATATACGTAAAACTCAACCTCACTGCCATGGCACTTAATAATTCATTTGAACCTGATGTTTATTTGGGTACTACTTAAGTAAATATGGTACAGTATATATGTGCATGCTATAACTCATATAATATGAATGCAGGATGATGATTACCATGATTATATATATTTTAATCTTACAAACATTTTCAATTGAGTTCCATGTACGTGTGTTTTGGTAAGATGGTGGAAGAGTAAGCTACATTATGGTACAGAATGCTCGACCAATCTGATTGGTGGAAGGGTATAATATTGCAATCTATGATTGGCTCAACAATGCCATAAATCTCTTCTTTGACTGTGCAAAGATTTTTCATGGTTATACAAAAACAATGTTCCAATCCCAGGAGGGTAATCCCATATGACAAGGGGTGAGGATGATTGTCATATAATTTAGCGGTTGAAATCATAAGTTGCTTCCTTTTTTAGGGATGCAAAAGGAAAAGCTGTTGGTTTTTAGCATGTGCAGTATCTACTTTTAGGGGTACATGATTGTCAGCCCCAAAAATTAATTTTAATCAATAACTTTTAGTATATATTGCAATAAACTCAATGATTTTTGTTTTAAATCATTTATCTTGTTTTTCAAAATTATCTTTTAGGGCTAAAATTAAAGTAGGACCAAACCCAAACTCTCTCTTTTAGGGGTTAATTTTTTTTTTTTTGACAATCCCCACCCTTTTTAGATAGAAGTACCCCTGTGGGCATCCAATAGGCAATTTGCAATATTTTGTTAAACTTACTACCACTACCAGAATGCTTTGAGTGGCTTTTATTGTCAGGAAATTTTTACCAATAATTATAGTCTCTCTATTCCCAGGCAAGTTGAAAATTCTGAATAAGATAAGAAAGCAAAATGACAAAGCATTTTGGTATTAAAATGATGCAATCATGCAAACATCCTATTTGACATAACATATCACCACATTCTGTCTTCTTATAATGTACAAGTTTCTCCTTTTTTTGCTTGTTTTGTGTACAGGTAGACAACTTACAATTTGATAAGATTTTCCTTTGACAAAGTCAGTTGTCAAGGAAAGCTTTTTTGTTTAGTTGTGGCTTTGCAATAAGGTATTATCACACAATGTAGGACCACTATAAAATTCATACAATCCCATATAATCTAAGGTCTCTGTGTAAAATCAAGCTACATGGTAGCCTTCCACTCATTAAGCTTTTCCACTCACTCACTGGCCTTCGTTTTGACTGTGTGGACTGCCTGTATCAAAAATGTTGGTAATGGTGGAATTAAGCTGCCAAACCTCCAACACAGTCAAGCCCAAAACCCTTCAAAAAGAACTAGGAGAATGAGTGGAAAAAATGCAGTTGGTGAAGACAGGGGTAAAAATATCTGCCAGACATGAAGATAAGCTAAATGCATTTAACTTGGACATACCATGCTTCTAGCCACTGTTTTAGTTAATATCTAGACAAGTGCTGATTCTAGTCTGCCATTCTCCAGTGATGAGCCAGTATTTAGCCCTTAAAAGGCTACATGTGTAGGTTAGCCCAAAGTGGATTTCTTATAAACATCATATACTGTAGTGATTTCATATTGAATTAATGCATTATCAGATTATTTCTATCATATCACTAATATCTATTTATCTATTAACCAAATACAAGAATAAATGAGAATAGGAGTTACTATAAATTTACTATCATCTACTTGAAATTTGAATGGCACCTTTGTTGCTGTGTTAAATACTAAAAAAATCCCAGACTTGTAATGTTGTATTTTATCTGCATCAATGTTCACATTACTTGCCACACATGCCTGCACACTTGTTTGTTGTTTCTCCTCTGCCTCTGCCTGGTCTTATTGATCGCCGTAGCGATGGGTCACCATATTGAATACCTGAACCCATTCTGTCTGGATCAAGTTCACCTGCAGCATGTCAGAATGGAAATCATAGATCCTTTTGGTTAGATTGATTCTACAGTTGTAGTTTAATTTACATGTATTGTTATTAAGAAAATTTAAATAATAGGGTTCTAAACACAAGTTTTAACAAACTCTCTCTCAGTCATTACAGTGCAACATGCAGAAGTATGACCACTTTTGTGCACAGGCTTTTTGCTGCCAAATGAGCTTTTAATGCCTTATTTCGTAAAACTAGACAATGCCCCATCAAAATGTGCTGGTTAAACATACAAAAGCTCATGCATAAGAGTATGTGAATACATTAAAATTGGTCATGCTTTTGTGCGTCGTGGTAATTTTTTGTCAACCTCTTTGGGAGACACAGTGAATTGTTGCCTATGATTTGCTTTAATGTTTTGGGTGAAAAACTTGCATGGCAGTGTACAGCCAGTTATCTAGAGATGACTGGCCAAAAATATGATTCTTTGAAAAACTAGGTTGTCCTTGAAATAACTGGGAAACACTGGTAGGTGATATTTACATCTGAAGTTATAATTGTTGTTGTTAATATTCTAATATTAATCAATTTACCTGATTCAATTTTGTTTAGGATTGTTCTTGAGCACTTGAGGAAAGCCTCCTCAACATTTTCACCAGATAATGCACTTGTCTCTAGAAAAATTAATTCTGGAAAAAAAAAACTATGTGATACAGTAAAAACCCACAAAAAACCCACCTTTTTTTCATTTTTTCAAGTCGGGCTGAAATATTCTTAATATATTGGGTGTCTTGTGAGAAATCAGGCTGTTCATAGGTTCTTAATAGGTTCTTCTTTATAGTAAAAAATAAATGTTTATTATAATAGTACACTAATTATTGCTTTGGAGAAGATGCCTATGAGTGATACTTTGTCACCATTTAGTACACAGTTATTTTTCTTGTATTGTAAGGTTACCTATATTGTTTCTCACTACTCATATGAAAACTGCTCTATAGGAAATTTAATTGATGGCCCTAACTGGGAAAAGAATAAATGTCAAGGGAAGACTTACCATTTTCTTGTGCAAATCTGCTGGCTTCAAGGAAAGTAACTTCCCTATCAGCATCAAGATCTTTCTTATTTCCCACAAGAATAATCACAATATTTGGGCTTGCAAGGGTCCTTGCATCAGACAGCCAGTTTGACAATGAATTGAAGGTTTCCCGGCTGATAGTTTACAATGTAAAACACATGATAATAATTTTATGAGCCATAATTAAAGTATCACAGATATCAAGATCAGGGCTCAAAATAATGGCCAGTCAAAGGACAATGTCCAGTCAAAATTGGCACTTGTCTAACCAAATGCCTCTTAGGCTGGTATTCTTGACCAGTCACATTCACTAGCCAAATGTTGATCAGTGGTGGGAAAAGTAATGTGGCCAACCATCATGTCCAGCCATTGACAGGCTATTATTTTGAGCCCTGCAATATGTCATAATACCAGATGATAATTAAGTATTATATACCTGGCTATGTCATACACCAAGAGTGCACCAGCTGCTCCTCTGTAGTAACTTCTGGTAACTGACCTGAAAACAAAAACCACATGGTATTAACTAGCTGGAATTCACATGGTTCAGTATGCCATATCAAAACTGACCTGAATCTTTCTTGGCCAGCAGTATCCCAGATCTGAAGCTTCACAGACTTCCCTCCGACATTGATAATTTTGGATCCAAACTCAACTCCAATGGTATGGCTTGAATCTTGCTTGACTGTCAATTATTTATAGATACATATAAGCACACCAACTATAAGAGCTATTATATAACTACCATCTATTGCATCTAACTATAAACAGTTGCTATAGAATCATGATCTGTTGACAAAATTCAAAGTTTTACAGTCAAACTTAAAATTTAAAGCCTGACAAACTTCAAAATTCCTGCCTGGGTGAACTCAGTCTGAATTGTTTTATTACTAATAATAATATTAAAAAAAAGTCTAATAATTAATGTACAAATATTGAAAGTTTCAGTGGATAAGCACTTGAATGCACTTTTGCATATACCCCACAGACATATTACATAGATTTCATTCCATTTCAATTTTAAGTAAGCCTTTGCACACACTCTGGTATCTCCAAACAGTTTCTCTTATCAAGAATTTTGTTATGCCCCCTGCATGTCATGTGAATACTTCAACCTTGACAATAAAGATTGGGTCATCCCTGTCCATAATGGAGTTACAGTAATTTGAATAAATATTTTGTTGGAACAAAAATCCCACTACAAAACACAGCGATAATAAATTTGATCATATTGTTTCAGCACAAGCATGGCCACCACATAATAAAGGGCCATAGATCTTTTACTGAAAATACCATGCTATCTTAGAGAAGACCTAGAAATTAGGGTACCACTACCCTGGGAATATTTGCTGATGCGTTTTAATGCATAATGGTAATAAAATTAATGATATAACGGTTAATTAAAATTGTTTCTTCAGCTGTTATAAAATTTGATAATAAACGCAATTTGATAATAAACCAAATTAATAATGTCAAAATATAAAACCGGTCTTTATTAGTTAAAAACATGAGTAAATTAAGTTATATTAAGCTTAACCTTAACTTGAATAAAAATACGCCAAATTTATTGTGGCTGTCATCGGAGAAATTATTCTAGCTTATCACTTGTTAATTTCCCCTCAAGAGAATGATAATAAAACATTGGTAAAAATGCTGCCTTACACTCATCGATGTGTGAGAGACGATATTCTTCGAGAAAATCAGAAAATAAGGTAAAAATCGATCCATTTTTGGGAGTAAAAAGATCCTTCACTTGCTATAAAAAAATATAACTTACAGCCACAGACGATAAAAACATGGATATTAAGGAAAAAACTGTCCTCTCCCAGAGTGATATCCATGAGCACTTACATTTGCCTTCGATAAACTGGTGCAAAATACACGATTTCCCGGTGCCAGCGCTTCCAATCACCAAGAATTTGAAAAGGAAGTCTAGAAAAGACAAGGGAAGAGTTGATATTTTTCTCCAAACATGGCGGCTTAACAGATGGCAAATCCCACTAAAAGGGAACATCATTTCGCTTAAATAAACTCCAGTGAGGCTCAGTAAAATACAAACTTACCGTAAGTCTCTGACATGTCAAAGAAAGTCTTAATGGAGCGCTTTAAATCGCTGGAAATTTAATCCAAAATTATCAGAAGTTTCTGCTCTTGTCTAAATATTCTCCAATTGCTTTATTTACCCAGGGTTCAATGCAAAATACGCAATAAAACTAATTCGTGCAGGGAAGGGACAGTAAAATTTTGCTCGGTAAAAGTACTTACCTATCCCCTCTTTCCACTAGTCTAACAATAATACCCAAAATTCAGCGCGACAATTGTGTTAACAAAGTTATCCTTTTGAGGGAGGGGATAGAGAATTTTTTGCTTTCTACAAATTCTCCTCTACCCCGCTCAGGAGGATAGAATATTACCCAGAATACCTCTAATCGGAAGTGGCCGCGCGGCCATTTTAGAAAATTACGTATTTGTTCGGTTCGGTTTCATAGAGAAAATTTGAAAACATGGAGCTTCGTAACCGAAAAACAGACACTGGAGGTAATTATTTCATTTCTTAGGAACCAATTTACATTCAGTATTCATTGTGATTCATTGTCAATACAGGAAATTCAGACAGTGAAGGCGAATTTAGTGGAAAATTGTTGGGAAATCGTCCGATTCCTGTTGTGGTTGCAACCGAAGAACACTCTTTTGAGTTGGACGAACAAGCTCTCGCTAATGTTTTACTTGACGATGGCATCAAAAACAAGAAAGTTGCCGTCATTTCAGTAGCCGGTGCTTTTAGGAAGGGCAAATCGTTCTTGCTGGATTTTTTCCTTCGTTATTTAGATCGTAAGGTAAGGGCGGTTCTTTCTTTCTTTCTACTGTTTGTACACTGACTTTACACAGCTTCAATTTTTCATAAACAACCCAAAGGCTTCTCATAAATTTGCTCACAAAATACAATAATCCGAATAACATGGAGTGATATTCGTCATTTTCCATATGTTTAGTTCATTATTTTCTGATTTACTGCGAAATTCCCCGTTAACAACAGAATGACGTGAATATTTCTACTTGTACATGTAAATTGTAGCGTTGGTAATGCTTTTTTTCGTGTTCAATTATTCAGATTTTCCTTTTTTTTTTTTTTTTCAACGAGACGTATTGAATCAGCCTTTTCAACTGTAAATAAATCCTAACTATTTCATCTCTTGCTATCCGCGTTTTTCTCTTCAAAATTTGAAAACCATTCACAACAACTTGTTTTTCTTCATTTTCTCTTGACAGTGACTTGACCATAGTCAAACATTTTCAATTTTTATTTGAATACCGATATGCTGTCGATTCATTTAATAAATCAATGTCCTTGTGCCCTCCTTTTATCAGTGTAGTGTTTCATAGCGAGCTTTTACATAATCTCTTTGATTTAGTTCAGAATACATTTTCTGTCATGTGGTTATTTGTACTTCAACCTTTAAGATTTGTACTCTTACATGTTGTAATTGATACAGAAAAGAGATGCTCTAAGAGCATGAGCTTGGGCCTCTGCAGATGAAGGTTGGAAACTTTTATTACAAGTGTTCACAAGTTATCACAAGTTTTCACAAATAAAACAGAGAATCATAGTATTCAAAGTCCAGCAGTCACAGTTCATCAGTAATTCCATATGTCAATCATGACTAAAGAAATTACTCGGGAAATAGTCAGGAGGATTTGGAAGTCATGTGGGTACAACTATAGAATACCCCGCAAATGATATGCACAACTTAATCTGTTATTGTTCTTACATTGTTATTGTATCGTTTTCAAAAGACTTGCTTCAATCTAAAAACAAAGTGGCAGAGTATTCTATAGTTGCTCCCTTTCCCAAGATATTGTTGAGTGAGTTGAGTCGTAGCCAAACCCTTGATTTCTATATGTACCATTGTGCACTTAGCTATGTACTGATCTCATACAATGGACTTCAGGATGATTAAACAATAAAGCAAAGAAGAGTTGTTGATTAAACAATATATAATTTATACAGTGACACCATGAAGAAACTGGTATGGTAATGAAATCAAGGCTTTGGCTGGGACTCAACTCACTCAACCATATCTTGGGAAAGGCCTATTTGTGGCTGATAGAAAAAGAATGCACTCCATTCTATAGCTTTGGCCTTCCACAGGAAGCCCAAGCAAATACCCTGTATCACTCTTGAGAAAAAATGAGACAAACTGTTTCATAATATTACAGGTTTCAAGATTACCAGGGTTTTATTATTTCAGAAAATAGATAAAGGAATTGTTGTTCAAATGTTAATTCTGGACTGACCAGTTTTTGTCATTATACACAAGAACCAAGGTACTCTGATAGGTATACTACTAGCAAAGACTTGAAGACAATTTTTTGGTTGGGGATGGGGGTGGCAAGCAAAAGAGGGTAGTCCTCCTAGGTCATTCAAACACACAGGTTCAACATTTTACAATTACCCTTTCACCCACTCCCTTAAAATACAACCAGTGAATATATACAAAACCCTTGCCAAGCAGGAAGGAGTAAAAAAAAGCCAAGCAAGTTTTAGGATATGATTAATGTTTTGTATTTATTATAAAAATTTTAATGTCTGGTTTAGATATATGCAGGTATTACTATTAACCATAATGTGGTTATTCTTGATAGGATACATACAGTGACTGGCTAGGAAATGAGAATGAAGCACTGGAAGGATTCTCCTGGAGAGGAGGCTCAGAAAGAGACACCACAGGAATATTACTATGGAGTAAACCCTACTTATGTTCTTTGCCTGATGGAGAAGAGGTAAGAAATTCTTTTTAAAATCTTTATTTCTACAACTCTATACTGATGTCATTTCAACAGACCAAATCACTTTGAGCTTAATGTTTATCCATATGGGTGAGTTCAAACAAAAAAATCATGTTGAACTTGAGGGAACTTGACATGTGGTCTGAAATGGGTAAACATTACTTCCAAGGTGACTCTGGTACAATAATTGTAATTGAAAAGAAACAATTATTGTTTCTTTCTTTACCTCTAACATAATTTAGTAATGGTATTAAAATATGACTTTAATTACTCTTTCTAGTATTATTATGATTATTCTAGGTAATGAACAAGCAGTCCACTGATTTTTGTATTGTTAGTGAACAATCATTACAGTGCTTTTCATAATTCTGTGACCTACCAACTCCTGACTTCTGGCCAACATCGGGCATTTTAGCTTCCATCAGTCACAATAATTACTAACTTAGACTGTTGAAACTTTGATTGACAAAAGCCAAAACGCCTGACGTCACCCAGAAGTCTGGAGTTGGTGGGTTGCAGAATTACTTTAAGTGCTGTAATTAGAGGGGGATGGCTGGGGCAAATGGGGAAGGGATAGTGACCTCAAGGGGCAAGGTAACAAAAATATGTGCAGACTTTTAAGGGGATCATCTCAGTTTATTTAAGATATTATTGGGGGGGTGACAATGTTTCTGCAGTAGGAAAGGGGAGAAGCTCTTAAAACATGGATGCAACCACCCCTCCCCCCCAATTAATACCTGGTCCATTATGTTTAGCTATGATATTATTGATTTTTTGTTATGTACATTGTACTGTGTATTCAGGTTGTGGTTCTTCTGATGGACACCCAAGGAGCATTTGATAGTACATCTACTGTTAAAGACTGTGCTACTATCTTTGCTCTTAGTACTATGACTTGTTCTACTCAGGTGAGTATAATTCATTGTTATAGGAAATGACTGGAGTGCATACCATATATTTGTGGAAACACTTTATAAGAAATTGCACAAAATTTAATTAGTAAGTTCAGTTAAGAGTTTTATACAAAACTTTGCACTTATTGTCTAGTTTGTACAATTTTGTTAGTTAACTTTTTCACAGATATTGTATGAGGTGTGCACTCTCACGGAAACACCCAAAAATGTGTGATGAATGTGTACATGTATGCTGGATGTTTTTTCACTTGTGCTTGAGTGCTACATAATCTCCATATGCTTTGCATTATGCATTAATTGTGAAATTGAGTGTCATCATTTTGTCAGCATGCTTGCTGAGATTACCAATTGATTAACAAAATGGTTAATCATGATTATGAATTGTTACTTTACTATTATAGGTATATAATCTATCTCAAAATATTCAAGAGGATGATCTCCAGCACCTGCAGGTTGGTTACTTAAAAACTCTCATAATGTGTAGTTCCAGATAAAATCCATACTTCTGTAGAGGAATTCCAAGGGGTGGGTAGGATCTGAGGAGGGACTGTACAGGGAGTTTGGAAATTCCAAGGGCATGGTATGCTACTTTTTTCACAAAGCTTCAAGTCCTGGGGCTGCAGGGATTGTAGAACTATAAATTTTAAGGAGTTTAGGACTCTTATTTTCCTGGTAAGTCAATTTGTTCAGGTTTTGTTTTCCCTAAATGAATCTTGCAAAATTATTTTTTCAGTTATTCACAGAGTATGGCAAACTGGCCATGGAGAGTAATGATGTGAAGCCTTTCCAGGTATAAATAGAGAATAATACATGGGTGCACGGAGATATGGAATTTATCTTCAAGTGTTCAATTTGATATCTCCAAATGTCCATGTATTTTTCTGTTTATTATATAAACTATTTAGTGTTTTCCAAGGATTTCTACCACTGAATACTAAAATTTTGATTGGTTGATATTTTCACAGACATTTCTCAGTGGTAGAAATCCTTGTAAAACACTGTAGTTTATATAATAAAACAGGATATTTATCTTTGGGTTATTTATTTACTTTGATTTTTACAGTATAGTTTGAGCATACATACACTGATGACTGAGTACCTGCTGTCGGAAGTGATGTAATGACATAACCACAATTATGCAAATTGAATTAAAAGAGAGAGAGAGCGCGCGTGAGCGAGTAGCAAGGAGTTGATTTTGTAACACCTTCAGTGGTAAAATAAACAAGAGTTTTAAACTGTGATCTGTAGTGAAGTACAGCCATTGGGCATTCGCAACACCTGCCAGACATACAGTTTAAAACTAAATCTCAACATAAAAGATATTAAACTCTTATAAAACTTTAAGATTTTTTGGCAACATTAAGCAATAAACTTGCCTGGTTCACTAATAATGTCAAAATTAAAATTAGCACACAATAATTTGTCCTGCAAAAATCATGTTTCCATTGTATTTTTTACACTTCTTTTCAAGGTAATTTGGAAGATTGTAATGATTAATCCTTCAAACAAAAATTATACAAAATGTTCCTGAGTGTGTGTGTGTTTCACAGCATTACTTTCAATCAGAGGGTTCCTGAAATGTTTTGACATTGAAGATTTGAGCCCAAAGAACTGGTGAAAAGTAAAATGTGAAATGCTGTCATGGTAGATTAACTTTTTATAATTCAAGTGATGTGATAACAGCATCTTAGCATATTTTACCTTTGAAGGGAAGTACCATATCTCAATTCATTACCTGTTATTCAATTCTTAGAAACTGCTCTTCCTGGTTCGAGACTGGAGCTTTCCCTATGAAGCAGAATATGGCCAAAATGGAGGAGCAACGATTCTTGAACGCAGACTTAAGATATCAGAAAAACAGCATCCAGAATTACAGCAAGTAAGAAGACACGTGAAGGAGTGCTTTGATGATATTGGCTGTTATCTGATGCCACATCCAGGACTCAGAGTGGCTACAAACCCTAATTTTGATGGCCGATTAGAAGGTATAGTACATAAATGCTGCAGTTCACTGTCACTTCTTGCCTTGTGGATGCTCTACAGGCAATCCAATCCCCCAACACACTTTTACAGTTGGCCTGCTGATGGTCTAATGTATTTTGATTTATGTTTCATAATTATTATTAATAGCAACTGTACAGCTTTCATCGGCATAATACTTTTTCCATTTTAAACATCGTAGGATTAAGATTGAGATTTCTTTTTTGAGCTACATCCACACTGAAGTACACGTATCATCTCATGAATATTTGCTTGGTAACAAAGATATACCTTTTGAGGGAGGGAATGAAAATGTGGATTAAAATAGAAAAACACCTTGCCTAAATCTAAGAGTTTCTAGTTATAACAATAAGTTTTCTTCTAGACATTGATGATGAGTTTAAGAGCCAGTTAAAACAATTGATTCCATTGCTCTTGGCCCCTGAAAACCTTGTGTTAAAAGGTATTAATGGAGAAGAAGTGACTTGTAGAGGACTGATGGAATACTTCAAGGTATGAACCTTGCCAACATGAAATATTTGTTGAATACAAAAGGAAGGCCTAATAAATGAGAATGGGAGTATATCAACCAGATTTTGGGAGGATTAGATTTCTGCTCTCAGGCTACAAATATACATTTGTTACCTTCAGACATGGTTTCATTAGCCTTTTCCTGAAATAATAAACATTACAAATTCTGATCCAGCTTAGGTGCAATCGTCAGTTTTTTATTCTTATCAAGAGCATAATATATGTTGTTTGTCTGTCCAGGAAATGGCCTAAGGTTTCATAGTACCTCCCCCCTCCCCTCCCCTCCCCCTCTCATGGTCATGCTTGAGATTGAGTATCATTCACAGTACTGCACTATCAAGGTGGATCCAGGGGAGAGGTGCTGGGGGTGCTCCCCTGAGATGAACTTTCCATAGTCAATGATGGATTTAATATTATTTACTTTTGTTTTCAAGTCCTGACCACAAATGGTGCACCCCTCATAAAATCCTGAATCTACCCCTGACTATGATGTCATCAAAATATTCATTACATCATTGTAAGATTTAATCCACACTTATTTGACAGGCTTATATGAAGATATTTCAGGGTGATGAACTTCCACAACCAAAGTCAATGTTACTGGTAAGATATCATGCAGTAATATGAGCAGCAAAATGTGCAACTTGTCACACAACAATCGATGTTGTCCTTTTATCACCATGTACGGAACTTGTCATGCAACAGAAATCGAGGTTACAAGTTGTGGCTGCTTGTTGAATAAGGTAGAAGCTCTTTCTAATAATTCGTTCAACAAAATTTTTCAACTTGCAAAGCAACAGTGCTCCACGATGTTGTTGCTCGTATTACCGCAGCTTAAGTTAATTTTATAGCTAAAACTCGTTTAACTAAGCTTATTTTTTTTAATCAGGCCACAGCAGAAGCTAACAATCTGGCTGCTCTGGCAGCGTCTAAAGATTCCTATAGCAAAGAGATGGAAGTGGTAAGGCACTACTTGCATATACTTTGATAGGAGGGGAGTATAATTATAGGAAAAATTTCGGGTGTTTTTGTCTTTTTCGTTTTCCTTTCATTTGTGCACTCCGCAACCTACTTCATTCATTCACCTGTTCATTCATCCACTCATTCATTCACTCATTTATTCATTTATTCATTCATTCATTCACTCACTCACTTTATTCATTAGCCCATTGAAGTGTATCTTTTCCCTGTCGGTAGATATGTGGAGGAGACATGCCATACCTGGCACCAAATGAACTGGATAAACGACACAACCAGCTACGCGAGACAGCCCTGGCACTTTTCCACAAGACACGCAAGATGGGCGGGGAACTCTTCAGCCAAGAGTACGCCACAAGACTGGAACAAGAAATCGAGGAGTTATTCGAAAACTACGTCAAGCTCAATGACAGCAAGAATATTTTCAACTCTGCCCGCACACCGGCTGTGCTTTTAACGGTTATAATCATCAGTTATTTGTTTTCATCGTTTTTCAATTCGATTGGTTTGACATCGTTCACACGGATGTGTAACATGACCGTCTGGATGGGAATTATTTTAATGCTGGTCTGGTTTTATATTCGATTCACTGGAGAGTTCAGGGAGTTTGGGGCGAAGTTAGACCATCTGGCCGAGTTGATCTGGGACGAGGTAAGTACTCAAATGGGAGAAACTACAAAGCGCTCAGTTGATGTAATGTTTCATAAATTCTAGTGTGGTCTATTGTCGTTCTGTCCTTTGTATTATGTGTTGTTCATTGTATTTCTATGAATATATCACATCTACTGCGTGCTTTGTAGACTCTCCCGTCATCAAATAATCTGCCACACAAAATTTCCCTATGAACAGATGAATAAATTGGGGGGAGGGGTGGGGACTCGCTGTTTCAATATGAATTCTCTGTGGTTGATCCAATGGGTGGTCACAGGTGCCCGTAACCCCCTCTCTCTCTCTCTTACCTGGGAACATTGTGTTTAACACGAAAGGACAGATTAAAGTCAGTGGTGGATTAAAGGGGTGGTCATTGGATGCCCGTTAATCCTACTATCTACCGTAAACTCCCCTCCCTACTTGAAAAATATTTTTCAAGATTTTATGCTTTCAGTTTTTGAAGTTGAATTTCAATTTTTTTCTTGTGTGAAACCCCTACCCCAAGTCCTAGGTCCGCCCCTGATTCTATTGGTCTAAATTCAGTATTGAAGAGAAAGCGCTTACAAATGCCAGTCAAAAAGTTAGCTTTTCACATTTTATTTGGTATAGTCGACCGAGTATAATTCGTGTGTATTATTCTGGTAATCTCTAACCTTGCCTTTTTTTTATTTTTTTAGACTTTCATACCTCTGTACAACTCGTTGTTAGAACGAGGTGTTCAAGCTGTGGCGGCTACGGCCACGAGCCAGATGACAACCAAGAAGAAAAAATGAATCTAACCTTGATGGACAAAAATTGTACAAAGCTGAAAAAATCCATACGAAGCACTGGGAAAGACAGTGCTACGTTATGGAAGGCTACTTCAGTGCTTGAGAATTATATGTTCACCGAAAGCCATGGAAGTGTTAGAAGCCACTTCAGTACTTGGTTATAGAATTAAAACCCATTTCACTGCAAGGTTGGATACCATTTCAGTGATGGGCTAAAAAATGAATTATAGTTTTACTGTCAGTAATAAATCAGACTAGAACACTTCAATGACCTTCAATGCTTAAATATCAGGAGACTACGAGAATGCCATCTTCATGCAATATTATTGAAACGCACAAACCTTTATTCCAAGCCAAGAATGCACAGTTGTTTTCAAGACAGAAGATACCTAGTTATTCATTCTGGACAAGACAGCTTCTTCCAATAGTCTTAAAAGAACTATGATTTAAAATTATGTAAAACGCTCCAAAAAATTGAGAGCCAATTTGAGATTTATTTTCTTTACTGTAAAGTAAGATTTCAGGCAGAGTTGTAGCTTGTTTTGATTAGATTATAATTTGTACATATACGTTGTGTAGTAAAACCTTTTACTTTCCTGAAGACGCCTTTTGAGTCCTTATTAAAAAACACTTTGAAATCTCAAACTACTGGCCTTTAAATCGCAAAGACAGGAATATTAGACCTTGGCATATGTTGTGAAATTGAAATAATTTTCGAACTCATATAGCTGCTTAATAGAATTTGAAATGATTTCGAGAAAGAGGGGAAAATTGGCTTGAAGAATAATTTGATTGTGAAGCTCTTCGCAGGCTCGTCAATCACTGTTCTACGCAAAGCAAATTAAATAAGGGCACCGTTTACGGGTCAGCTGGAGATTTCGGCTCCAAGCTATCCATAACGACTCATATCAGAGAGCTAGGCCAAAGCCTAAAGGGAGGTTAGCGACTTCCGGGTCCAAAATGAAAAGCAGTTCCCCCACCCCACCCCAACGGGTTTCGAGGGTTCAAACAAAATGGCGGCTTTTTTAATTTGGGCAACCCCCCTTAGGAAACTCCTGGCTACGCGCCTGACCTGTGCTGCAACTGTAACGTCGCGTTGTGATTGGATGATTCACACGTAAACAATGAGAAGCCATTTCAATGTTACTGCATACCGTGTACGTGCTTTTATTCACACGACAGCCATGTTTATTCCCAAGAGAATGAAAGCTTTTGTTCTTCCCCGCGTGAACTCGTTTGAAGCGTTTGAATGCGATGCCAACATGGTCGCCGCGTGATTAAAGCCCATAGTGATACTTGGTGTTTAGTGATTTTCCTTCGACCATGAAAGAACAGGAAATAAAACTAATAGTTAGTAGTAGACTCTAAACCTATTGTTTTCTTTTGTTCTTTATCAACTAGTACAAACTATATAGTCATTTTTCTTTCACGGACGAAAGAAAATCACTATGTCAACCATTTTCGCAAAAGCTCTTCCCAAGTTACTTGGTTTCACCAGCCAATAGAGATTTCCGATTTACAGGCTTTGGCAGTACCAATGGTTGATTTGCATATTGCTTGCGTAAAGTCATGACTTCTAAACTTTAAGCCGAAGATTTATTCAATCAACTGTAATGCCTTACTTCCCAAAGGGTTGATTCTCTTGGGATTCTGCAGTTTTCTTTCCTTATAATTACTTGATTTTAATTCGGGACCATACTTCCAGACTCAATTACTGAAGCGTCGTAAGGCAGGGCGAAACCATTTACGGGTCAGCTGGAGATTTCGGCTCCAACATCGCTATCCATAATGACTAATCAGGGAGCTCGGCTGAAGCCTAAAGGGAGAGGTTAGTCGCCCCCTAGACCATGTGAAGATTAACCCCTTGCTATGACCAAACTTGTCCTTTGACGCTCTGAACCATGTGGGAGGCGTTAGAAAAATTAGACATGCGTAGGCCATAGTAAATACAGAGCATGTACAGCATTCAATTTTCGACATTCTCAAATAAAAAATATGTTTTATACTGCTGAGATGATTGGTATTATTAGTGACAAATCAGCGTTCGTGCCGTAAAATCGGAAATCTTTAATCGATCTCTGGTTACACCAACTTATTTAACGCTATAAATGCTTTGAAGTGTGATGCATAGACGAATATTTTGACGGTTGAGGATCTCCCACAGTTTCTACGGCCCATGCAATCAGATGAGAATTATTACCGGGTTTGTTAAGATTTCGACCCAATAGGATATAATGATATGAGAATTCAACTTCCATAAACCTGTCTCCTCCTGCTGCAGATAACGCAATACATAACGGCGGCACAATTCTTTTCAGTTTAATTGTTTCTTTTGATGCTCAACTAGCTCTACAAATATTTATCCTTAGCATATTGTTACCTAGGCTAAATAAGCAGGTATTTTGAATTTATATGCATATATATTTGCATTGTATATGTCGTTTACTTTCCATTCCATTCGAGAATGGCCAAATGTTAAAGATTCTTTAAGCACAGCACTGGGTACTATAGTACCAGTAGATAGAGCGAGAAAATAGTTGAGGGTAAATTATTGAAGTAGCTATTATTATTCTCAAGAGATTTGAGTACTAATTTGTTCTTCGCTTAAGGTAATGCGCTCGTGCATTCGTATACGCATCAGTTTCTGCGCATGCTTTTCATTGGTTAGGTTTCTTGTGGTAGAGCTTAGCGGATAAGGCAATTTAATGCTCAACGGGAAATATCCAAAAAATCTAAATCGGTAACCCACCCTGATTTTTTCACTGTAAGTCCATGGTATCTAAAACCTCAACATATCAAAAAATGAAGGTAGGTCATCAAGCTAAATTTTAAGAAAATCGCCAAAATGTCCAAAACTGGGATCGTAAAGGACGATCAAATTGTGCTGTTATTGAAACTTTGGCTTTAAATTCTTCAACGTAATAAAATTAGAAATTTTGGGTTTTTTTATCACATTATGTTAACTTATGTATTATCTGAGATTGTTCGTTTTAATATTGCAGGCCGATGTGAGCTTGTGATTTCATTATCCTATTTTGTCCGAAAAAGATGGCTGCAAGCCCTATCTTTGAAAAATTATATCTTCAAAACGAATTCGGTGATCCCCATTTTTTATTTCAGTTTTCTACTCTAGCACTCAAAATTAATATTTGTACCAAGTTAAAAAAAAAAAAAAAAAAAAAAATCGACAAAAAATTGCACGATCGCATTACCTTAAGTTGAACTTTGTATCCCTGACGGTTATAGGAGACCACACGTCTTTGTCCGCGACGTTCATAGGAAATTATCTCTGATAGGCTGATAGAGAATTTACTTTACTGATGCGCAAAAGGCCTGGCCTAGCTGGTATACTGAGGAAATATTTACGCGTATGGAAAACTCATTATGTAGCTTTATAGTTCAGTGTGACGGATTTCCGGGTCCATATTCTCAAAAAATCCGGCAAACCAAATCCAAAGCATCCACAATCCGCTATTTCTCCTTCACATGCAGCAAACAGAATCTGTACAACAATTTCTGCTGTGAAGTAAAAAGTGAGAAAATTCTTCACAGACCTTGCCTTTCATTTTGGACCCGGAAGTCGCTTTTTCATACTGACGTCACACTTAAAGTTCTATCAAACGTTTTCACGTGACGTTGTGTTGGCCATGTTGGTGTACCTTATGCCTGGTTCTCACTAGCGACGCAAGCATAAGCGCAAGCAACACACGCAGACTAAGTAGGGTACTGCTCATTAGCGGTGCTTGTCTTTTCTCACACCTCGGTGATAAATGCAGTACTGAGTCTGCGTATGT
>JAAAQI020051120.1:1553-35260 GCA_011800005.2 Stichodactyla mertensii | reverse complement strand
CTCAAACAAAGAATCGTATTCCCAAGAGGTCTGAATTGGGAAAACATTACGCCCAAGCGAATAAGGTCTATTGAATTGAAAGTTGAAAGTAGTTGAACTTTCGCCTTTGTTTATCTTGTAGAGTTACTTTCTTGAGTAATCCTCGGAAACGTAGTTGGTAGGATATTAATGGAGCAGTGATAAAGTTATCAAAACGTCTTTCTTAAAGACGTTCATGGGCATTGTTACTGCGCATCCGTTCTGCGTATCCTTTTTGCGCGCGCGCTCCAGGTCTTTCAAATGAGCGAGGAACGCCTGGATGATTTTGTTTGTATTGCGATCAAATTCAAAATGGCGACCCAAACGTGCATTGCTTACAGCGCGATCTCTCTAAAACAAAGTTGACCCCATTTTTTATTTCGTTTTCTTAAACAACTTTATAATAGCTAACATTACATGAAAAATTTAAAAATCTGACGTGGAGATCAAGTCCAAATCACACATTTTGAGCATTATTGGAATAGGATTTCACACAACGTGAGGCTGAAAGTCCACATTTGTAGCTCAATAACATCCTAAATTTCTAATTTTCAACCAGTAACCATTAATTGCTTAGCAATTATTGAGTAGCTTTCGAGAGTTCTTTAAAAAATGGGGACGATGAATTGATTTTTCAGTGAAAAATGGCTTCTTTTTGTCAGCTTTCTACGATGCATTGTTCGTGCGTTTTACCGCAAAACGGCTTATCTTAGACACTCTGACGGCCAAACGAAGTGGGTAGCCCCCGTTTTTTATTTGCTCCTTTTACTTTTATTGTGATGTAAAAAAAAAAAAAAAAAAACCTCGACGTCCTCAACGTCCCTCAAGTTGGTAAGCAGATAAAATAAGCTTTTGGGCTGAATATCATTCTTTTTCTTTAAGCCCAAGAAAAGATTAAAGAATGGTTTTCTCATGAGCGGGGAGCGTATAAGCATGTTGTGGGACGATGCACAGTAACCCTGTGGTAATTATTTCAATGCGTAGTTACGCAACACAAAATACAGCACAGCACGGCTACAAATTTGCCGTGTTCTCATTCATACGAAATCCGCTTTACCACTTACAGTAGCATTAGAGCAGATTTCGTATGACTGTGAAAAAGTCGCGGCACGAACACGGCGCGGACACAGTCAAAGCGCGGCAAGGAACTTCAAAATTCTAGAAAACATCACGGTCGCGGCAAGGCACGCTTACGGCACTGACCGTGCCGCGACTTGTTCACAGTCATACGAAATCTGCTCTAGTAGTAATTGTAATTGTAATAGTAGCAGTAAATTAACTAGTAATTAAACTATATATCTGTAAATTGTAAATTTAAAAGAAATATCTCTGAAGAACTGTAGCATTGATTACTGTCTAAAATCATGAATGAATCTTAAATGGTTCGTTTTAGAAAATTTGTTTTAAACATTAATATCTATAAAGAATTAACCGTTGTCTACCCAAGAAATATATATAAAAGACTTTGGGTATTTCTATCATAATATAACAACAACTAAGTGTTTATGTTGCTTACAGAATATACCCCTATTTCAAAAAGGTTGTCATAGCCAAGGCAGGGTCTGCGTGAAAATAACAATATTTGCAGAGAGATGTAATCATTTAAAGTTAATAATAAAGTTAATAAGCAAATGTTAATAATTTGCCAAAATGATTAAAAAAAGCAAGCAATGTAAGATCATAAGATTAAAAATGTATATAGACAATATTAGATATACTGTAATCAATAAATATCAATGATGTCATAACATACCACGGTTAGGATTGTTGTTTGAGGTACGTTCCGTATTAATGTATCTAAAGTAAAGTTGGGTTTACTGGGGTTAGATACCACGAAAACTATTTTATTCTTGAGTTATGTCTCTTTACATGTATGAATTTATTCGAATTTAGTGTTGATTTTTAATGTTGAAAATTATTTGCCGACAGATATGACGACAGAAGAAACACGCGACCGGCTATTGGGTATCGTCTTTGGCCAATCCCTTTAATTGTAGCATATTCTCACCTTAATAAGATAGATGCTTGAATAAATTAACAATTAAAATCAATTTTACATTATCACTTTATTCTTTCCGAGTACGGTAAAATGCAAGTCTTCAAACAGAATAAGTTCTTATATTAAGGATGATTTGGGGAACATTTTAAAGGAGTCGCGATTTTCGCGTCGCCAGATGCACCCGTTTCGAATTCAGACCATCTCACCACATTCCCTTCCATGATCAAGTATTTACAAGACCTTGCCATTTTTTGAACCTCTTCGTCTGGTATCACCTTGTCCCACACATTAACTTGTGAGATATATCCCATCATGCTCTCCTTAGAGTAAAATCCTCCTCCAACATGATCCTGGTCTTGTCCTAACACGAAAGCCCCTCCTCCATCCACGGAACGGCCTTTCTGAAAATCCGTACCGTTCACGACTTTTTCGTGCCATTTTTGAGAACTCTCCAGGATCCATTATTTCCCTTCCACGTGACACAAATGTGGTTCCATTGATCGTTATTCAATGAAATGCCAGTTGTTCTAATACATAAGACAAAATGTGAGTCCGCAATATCGGAAGCGGTTATACGCGGTTATACGGTTTGACCATAGATAGCGTAAGCATTGTAATAGACCCTTTTCGAGTTCGTAGAATTCTATTGTATTCCTTGACAACGGACTCATTTGCTCAGGGTTAGCCTAATTTCAGTGTCAAAATACTCACAAAGAAATTTATGGAGGGACGAAATACCCTTGGTTGTATTGAGGAGATTTCGCCCTCCCCATAAGATTCGCCCCCCTATTGGGGGGGGGGGGTGAAATTTATGGGGGGACGAAATACCCTTGGTGGTATTGGTGGAGGAGATTTCGCCCTCCCCCATAAGATTCACCCCCTATGGGGGGTGAAATTTATGAGGGGACAAAACACCCTTGGTTGTATTGGCGAAGGAGATTTCGCCCTCCCCCATAATATTCGCCCCCTTATGGGGGGGGGGGGGGGGGTGAAATTTTTTGGGGGACGAAATACCTTTGGTGGTATTGGCGGAGGGGATTTCGCTCTCCCCCATAAGTCCCCCCCCCTCCCAAATGTCTTTTTTTCTTCATGAAGAATTTTGGCCACAGAAAAAGGCAGTGTTGGTTTAGGGTTCGAAAAAAAATGCAATGCTTCATTTTGTTGAACTTTTTAAACATCTATTTTGATGTTTTAAACGACAATTTCTTAGCCATGATTTTGAGTTTGAGTGCTATGCTCGCTTTCATAAGCTACGGACACATGATGCAACCATTGCATGCAACATTGCGCGCAACAGGACTGATGCAGCATGTGTCTACCCCTGAAACTTGTTGCACGCAACATTGCATGCAACAAATCTGAAGTTGAATCACGCTCTACTCCTGCAACATTGCGCGCGACGAATTTCATCGTGCGAACACGACTGCAACATCGCTTGCAACATTTTGAAATCTTCAGCCAATCAGGTTGTACCAAGTTTATAACCGCTGAGAAAATGCAACAAAATCACGCAAGCGATGTTGCGTGATTTTGTTGCAACCTGTGTCACCCCCATCTAAATTTATTGCGTGCAATGTTGCACCGTGTCCGCACCTATAGACACCGCGGAAATACGTTTTATGACGTCATATTTTGGTCAGCGGTTTTTTCATTCTCGCCGAGTCGGCCATTTTCAGTTGACAGAATATTCCATCTTGAAATTTGAGGTCTAAAACAATTTATGTGCAAAAAAAGAAAGAAACAGTGGAAGAAATTTTCTTAGTTAAACGATAGACACTTCATAGTTTCGTTTGCATCAACGATTGTTAGACGATTGATGAATTTCGTGGAATATTTGGATTGCTATCTTCGAAAGGTAAGTTCATTAAATATTTTAAATATTGCAGCGTCCTTGACAACCGTCGTCAAGGACCTACGTGGAGGGATACACAGTCTCTTATTACAGTGAACAAAGTACTAGTATAAGCTTGAGCATCGCTCGTAAACATGGTAAATTTTTGCGCTATAGTAGGCTGTTCTAACCGAGCTAACAAAGATAATCGAAGCTACTATCGTCTACCGAAAGTAACATCCAAAAGATTTACGGAAAATCGAAGAAAACTAATAGTAAAACGCCGAGAAAGATGGCTATCCAAGATCCGCCGATCAGATCTGGTTGACGTCGAAGATTCGCCAAAGAACCTGGATAATGTTCGCATCTGTAGCGATCATTTTATATCAGGTATTGTTTGATTGTGTTCTTTAACAGATTATTTGTATTCTAGCGAAAGCAAAAGTCGAAATATCAGCGTGATTTTGTTATTAAAGATCATTCACGAAAGCTGCTCTGCCAAGAAGGCCGCCATGTTGTTTTGCACAAAGTTATCTTCAGTTAAAACTTATTGTCTGTTTTCAGGAAAGCCTTCAGATCTGACAGATGTCAACAACCCAGCAGTTACTCTTCCAGCTCTCATTCTGAACCACATCCTAGAATTTGATTGTTCCCTAGTCTCTCTTTCAACAGTCTGCTGCTGTGCCTCAGTAAATGTGTAGTAGGCATTAGCCTTGGGGAGAGCTGTCTTGAGAACTTCACTAAATGGTTTTGAAGTCAAATCTCTGTCTTAAAGTTCAATCAGTAACGGAGGAAGGTCTTGTTTCAATGAGCTTGGAACATAGGCATCAGATAAACCGGGGATGAGGGAGAAAGCAGCAGGTTTGGAAGGAGAGTTCAACTGTACACTTTTCAAAAATCGACTAAATCTTGCAGTCGAAGGAGTCATTAGTAATGTTTCATCTGGTTCATTAGTAGATTTAAAAAATTCAATATCTTTAATCCTGGCATATGGAATATTTTTCACAGTGCTGTAGGAAGCACCCAGTAGGCTAGCTTGTCCGTAACAGTCAGTGATTCCTGTTTTTTCACTCCTGCTTCGATGGCCCAAAGAAGCGAGGCAACATGGCTGCAGCTTTCACCAAGTCCCGCCATACAACCACAGTGCGCTGCAATGATCTCCCCTTTCTCTTTGCAAATCACCCATGGAGTAAGAGGCTTCTCTGAGAGTCTCTGTGAATGATTAACCTAAAAAGAAATTATAAAGTTTGAGATCAAATGACATCCCCTGGTGTCGCAATCTGAAAAAGATACTTACCTTTGCGATCAACAGCCGATTTAGACTTTTGTAGTTTATGAGCTCTTCTTTGGTGTAAGAACTCTGTTTGAAAAGCAAGTACATCCCAACGTGTATGTATGTGACGGACGGCTATTTGTCAACATTGTCGATAAATTCAGAGCGCGGAATTTCGTACGGATCTTGACTACTTGTGTAGCTAAGCTTCGCTGAATGTCGCTCTCTGGAATCTTTAGAGGCTAAGCTAGAAAAATATCCACTAAGCTAAGAGGCCATAATTAGCATCAAAAATGAACGAGAACTCAATGCTTCGATTAGTAAACTTTACGTGTATCCGAGAGTGCGTTACCGTCACTGTCCCTCCACGTAGGTCCTTGACGACGGTTGTCAAGGACGCTGCAAGGGGTCTATTACTATTGTCTTTTTTTATAAAGCTTACATGTCTTTTTATTACACGGTTTTAAAAACTTCTGTTGCGAATCTTTTGCAATATAAATGACATGGATCTATAGTATTAACCTTCATATATAAACCTTCATATCTTAAAAACGCAACATTGAGATGAAGAAATATTTTACCATTCAATTATTGACTTCATGTGGAATCAATACTGAAATTATTGCCTCAGGGGTTAATTAGGTGCACTTTAAACCAGTCAGCTATTTTTCTATCTTACATTAACTTATGTACAGTTTACCATTTTTAAGCTTGCAATCACTAAAACACAGAAAATATTTTACTCCTTGTGAGTTTGTTTTGATTTTGTAACAATTTCTTCCATTCTTGATGATTTATTTACAACATATTTTTTGAAAAGCTTAGAATCAAAATATTCATAATCTTTGAAACTTTCCCTAGGCTTCAAAAGTGGTGTACTGTCGTCACCATCATCAGGATCATCATCGTCGTTGTCATAATCACCATTACCATTACCTTGATCTTCATCTTCTTTCAACAGACGTTGGTTCCAAGACTGTAAGAGTTGTCTGATATCTTTAATGAGGTTGGGGAGACATATAGTAGAACCATTATTACCCAAACAAACATGGTGAAATGTATGCCCACATGTAAGTCGTTGAATCTCTGCTTTGGATGGAGATTGGCAAGTTGGAGCATCACAGTCAAGGTTGGGATTTGGTTCAAATGATGGCCATTTGTACCCAAGAGGTAGGCTCTTTATACTGAATTGCTTATCAAAACTTGCCAGATGGTAAGAAGCTTTACCATATGGTTTTCCAGCACGGTTCAAAGGTCTTGGTAATTTCACAGACTGACCAAGATTTGATGCAACACGTTCAAACATTTCAAGAATACCTTCAGCTGCCAAACCTGAAATAAAACATTTCAAATTAAAATATAAAATTTGTATTGGTAAGCACTTGTGTTTTATTACCAGCCAAAAGAAGCAAATCCTGATCACTGATACCACGTTGATACCCATTGACATAATCTTGCTCAAAAAAGTTGTTTTCAAAATTGGACCTTGCCAACAAACGTGCTGTTTCCTGGATTTTAGGGGCCTTATATACGACTCCTGATTTTGGAATGGAAGATTTCCACTTTCTTCTCAGTGATGACACAGCATAACTCCTGCTTTGCTTGGAAGTACTCTGATAATTGGTATCACTTATCCTTGACAATGTGGCTTTATTGTAGTGATGTCTGTCCATTGCTATGAACATCAGGGATAGGTACTTCATTGCTTCTTGAATATGATGGAAGTTACCCCCCTTCACAAGAACTGGATAGTGCATGAAAATTATTTAATGGAACAAGTTCTTCAAACAGATGGTAGAGGCACGCATACTCTACATCTTTGCATTCTCCAAATGCATTTATTACATGGTCACGAACTTGTGGCCATCCTGCAAAAGCAAGGGTGATACACAGTGCAACTTTTTCAGGTTTTGGCTTTGCTGGTAAGACTTTTCTTTGGCCAAAAACTGCTTTATATATCTCATTGAAGATAGTATGGTATCTCACAATGACATCTTCAGTCCCATTAAGGTAGACATGAAAGTGGCCAAGTTCTGGTACCATGGAGACTGCTTCTGGTTTATGGCATACTATTTTCTTGTGGAAATACCAAGTGGGCCAATCACCACCAACTGGAAGGACATACGTTTCCAAAAAAGTGGATAGTTCTGCCAAACCTTGAAAGAGGCACTGGTGTGTTTCTTGGTAGTTTAATGTAGATCTTGCTCAATTTCATCTATCAGCACAGAAGATTTTTAGTGTCTGACATTCCTGTTCATCTTTCCTGGCATATACTCTGAAAAATAAGACTGTGTTCAGGTACGATACTTGTATCTTTTATGTACATATAAAATTTTATTGTAAATTGTGTGCATACAATGCAAACAGAGTGTATGTTGTTTTATACCTACATGTAAGCTCTTTTAATGATTTCTTGAGTAAATGGGGATTAATTTCTCTGTAATTTGCAGGAAGATTCTCCAAAAATGTATAGAGGCAGTACTGTGGCCAAAATGTTTGAATCTCTTCAATTACTGTACAGCATCACTGCATATACCACCTCTGCAGACCTGTGGCTGTTTACGAGGTATTTCCACTACTATTACACTACGAGTTATTTCCACGACTCAGATCTTATTGTGTGCGATCACTCAACCATATATCGAAAGTGGGCTATTGCAACTAACCATTTTTAATTCTGAAAAATTAAGCCAGTCCTTTTAAACACCAGGGGTCATCATGCATCTTAGCAAGATAAGTGAGCGTTAAACACCCGATGACGTAAGCATTTATGTTATGCAATGAATTGTTATCAAGATGCTTCCTGACTGCAATTAAAAGATTTTTAAAGTTATCAAAAAAATTACTATTTCCAACATGTTAAAAAATATTTTATAGCTATGCTAACTAACATCAGAAGCCCTTCGTATACTTTATGACGAAAAATATCAAATATATCGTATTTTTTTTAGGAAACTATCTTTTTATTTAAATTTTGGACGCGAAAGTTCGAAATGTGATCTTGAAGGGATTCTGAATTTTTGCTTAAAATATAAGTAGTCCAAAACCATTTTTATCTTGAAAATGTTGTAATAAATTTTTTTGTCATTATTCATTTTACAATATACATAAAGAAAAAAGGGGCTACCCATGCGTTTTAAAAAGATACGAATTTTTGAAATGTGAAGGATGAGCTACTATCTAGCTGAGCGAACAACTAGCTGCGCAAAGCATGTTGAAAGAGAGCAAGAAAACATACACATAAAACAAGGTGCTTAGAGCACTTTTAAAGCCACGAAAAAGTAGAAAACATTCTCCAAGACAGAGCAAGAACTAATGAGCTAGAATTAAACATTCACCATTTATTTATATCTACTGAATTGGGAAGTGGCCAAATTTGTGATTGTTACGCTCAATTACCCCATGAATACTATGAAATCGTGATTTTACGGAATTGTTTATTTGTACGTTACGCCATCACGGCCATGTTGGTGGTATTCAACAAAAGCTCTCATTACGTCCTTTTGTCTGTACCTCCAACATGGCCGCCATGTACGACTTTGCCTTTTGATCCTATTGAAAATGGTTGCAAACAAGCAATTCTACTTATCGGCGAGAAAAAGATGGAATCAATGACAGGCGCTAATACTTCTGCATTCCTTATTTTTCATTCATAACGAAAATAAACAAGAAGATTTTCATTACAATAAAATATTGTATATTTAATGCTTAGTTCGAGCATATAGGCCCGAGAGGAGAGAGGAGAGGAGGCGATGGTGGAGGGATTGATTGGAGAGCTCTTGTGGGGGTGGAAGCTACTTTCATTCTTAGAGATAAGAAATTAGGGTAGAGGAATAGGGGCAGGAAAAGTGACTGGGATAATAAAGTAAAGAAAAGAGAATAAGGGAATGGTAGTTAGTGTGTTAGCATTTTGCAGGGATATTAAAAAAGGGGATAAGTAATGGGTAAGGTTTAACGGGGTGGTATGAGCAATAGCTACTGCTGCATGTGTTTTTGATGCATGTCTGAACGACGTCCAACGTAACTCCCTTTCTGTACGTTGGTAGGAAATTGTCCTTTGATGTTACCAGCCGGTTTGTAGCGTCCCACTACGACATGGCACGTCATCCCAGCTGGAAATGAAACAAAAACCCTTGGATTAGGATAATCAAAAGGTATTTCGCATTATAATTTTTCTGTTATCTAGTTGCTACTTGACTGTGTTGGTGGGGTAGGTGTGTAGGTAGGCGAGTAGTTATGTAACGAACGAACGAACGAACGAACGAACGAACGAACGAACGAACGAACGAACGAACGAACAAACGAATAAATAAATAAATAAATAAAATAAATAAATAAATACTTAATAATTACATATTTACACACGTCAAAGCAATCTCACCATCATTAACAAATGATGCTTTTCCAATACCAAGTTTAGTTGATGCCTTCCACACAACTTGTGTGAAGTGGCCAGTTAAACCAGAATATCCTGGAGATCCCCAGTCATACTTGCTTACTTCATCATACCACATGTCCGTCGCTGCTGTGCAACTAAATCCTGAATCTGTAGTGGTAGTATAAATATAATAGCATATATAGTATATATAATTATAATACTCATGAATAATTAATGAGGCAAAGACAATGGAAAATCATAAGCGTGGAGGAGCTTGTATATCTCATATAGCATTATCCTGATTAGCATCAACTTTAAAGCTGCATGATTTTCTTAACCAAACTCATATGTATGTTTAAAATTTTAGTCAAACACGATCTAGCTAACCTAGACGTAAAAGCAATACACAACATGTGTCGATGTTTTATCTGATCTATAATCTCGCCTGCGGCTCGAGCTTGTACATCAGATACAACATCACCACTCATTGTATATATTACATAGTATAATCAACTGCTCAAACATCTCATGCACATTTCATTTTTAGCTCCATATTTTGTTTTCGTCATATAAAATACACGGTGCTGCACTCCGTTTCTCGGAAGACGCCCCTTGTGATTGGCTAGAATGCCCCCCACCCACCCTCCCAAACAAACAAACAAACAACAACAACAACAAAAAAAACAAAATTGATGCAAAGGAAACTGCTGCCGTTGTAATTCTCGTCAGCTTAGGAATTTATTTTACGTTGATTACGCAGTCGGTGAGTGATTGCTCATTCTCACCAGCCAACAGCTCATGACTAAAGCGTTCAACGCAGGATTAAAAGAACTAAAAAACCCGGAGGACCGCCGAAGCACAGGAAAGGAACGCCATTGTATGGTATCAGGTGCAGGGATCGAACAACCATGATGACAGCGGGAAAAAGCAGCTATTTCCAATCACGTTTATATTGAATAGGGCTTACGTTGGGATGACGGGAGGTTGTAGAAAGGAAAAGGAAACCGAAAAGAAGGGTAAAAACCCTTTATTTCCTACACCTAAAATCATTTGACGGAATAAATGTATGACATCAACTGCAGCACCAACAACAAGTGAAAAAGACACCCACCTGGTTTAGAACATCGTTTCGCAAGATTCTCTCCCTGCCCTTGTCTTTGATCAACAGGTGAATGTTCCACCTTTTTCTTTGCGGCAAGCGTATCAGCGTAAGCTTGTGCTGCTGCATTAAGCTGGGCATCAAGAGTCATTGGTGGAGAATTATGGATGGCTCGTTTGACGTTGTGTTCGGCAAGGGCATCGTTCTGGCATTGTGTACCAGCTATAAAAATAGATAAAAAAAATTCGGACATCTCACTCCTTCCAGACGACTATTGTCCTGTTAGCAGAGATCTTTTTTTGTTCTCAGTTTTGAATATGTAGGCCTTCCCTCCAGCCTGCTACGGCTGGGAAGAAAAATGACCAACGCTCGAGGACATGTTTAAATATGATAACAAATTATAAATATGTAGGTAATTTTGAGGTCATTGTCTAGCATTGTTTTAACTGCCTTTAGTACCTACATAAAAAGTTATCAAAGTAATAAAAGTTTCTTGTTTTCATTACCTGGTGATCCAGAGGGAGTGGGCGTCGAAGAAACGGTAGTAGGCGAGGGAGATGTTGCAGATGTAGAACCAGACGCTGGCATAGACGGCCCAGACGTTGCCTTAGTAGAAGGTGCCTTAGACGGAGCCGACGTTGGGTTAGTTGCACCAGACGTTGCATTACCAGACGAAGTAGTAGTAGGACCCTCGGTTGGACCACTAGATACACCAGATGTAGGAGAACTTGTCGGAGGGGCACACGTCGGTATGGTACAGGGATTGACTGTTGAATTTCCATTGCCTGAAAAACAGAAGTGAAAACATCAACAACAAAATAAACAGGATGGGAAAAAGGATGATAGCAAAAATAAGGACTTCAGATAGAGGAAATGTTACTAGCAGCCCACATGAAATGGAATCCGGAAAAAAAAAAGCTCAACACCGCCAGAGTTTCTTTAAGTCCTCAACGGTTCTTTTACGTCTCTGTGATTTTGAGATGTAATTACAAAGTAGCACTTTTTCTTCGGACAATTCTAAGACCCTGAGTATTGGTACGGAGGATTAAAAGGGAAACCACCTGCACGTCTCCCGTAACAGATCGATGTTGAACCAACTGAGCTAACTTTCTCAGTCCTATAGGCGTAATTACACCTTTCACTTCTAGAATCCTGTCATATTTACCTGTACTATTTGTAGCGTTGCTTAACTTTACACTTAACACGTAGTTCTTTCCTCCTCCTGACATAGTGATATTCTTGCTCTGCCCTGGCTTAAGGTGAAGACCGAAACAGCAAGGCGGAGGATTTATAGCATGACAGCATTGCTGATCGGGGTGTGCTAGTCCAAGGTAGATTCCATTGGTTTGTGTTGGAGACGGTGCAGTACTACAGCAATCAGTGCTTGGCATTGGAGGTGGAGGTGGAGGTGGAGGTGGCGGTTGGATCTGAGCACTTTGTTGGCAGCAGGGTGGAGGAGAGGCAGACTGACAGCAATAGAATGGGTTCTGACCTGCCATAGGTGGTGCACCAGCCTGGTAACAACATTCTGGAAGAGTCATGAAGCTGCCACCGGTACTTGGCATGGGAGGTGGAGGTTGCGCTTGGAACGGAAGACTTTGTTGGCAGCAAGGTGGAGGAGAGGCAGATTGACAGCAAGAAAATGGGTTCTGACCCATCATAGGTGCACCAGCCTGGTAACAACATCCTGCAGGAGGGGTGAAGGTACCACCGGCAGTTAGCATTTGAGATGGCATTGGTGCTTGGAATTGATTACTTTGTTGGCAGCAGGGTGGAGGAGATGCAGATTGGCAGCAAGCATTTGGGTCTCCGGCAGGAACTTCGGCTTGAGCACTCGCGCAACATCCTCCCTGTGCTGAGTTAACAAAACGTTAATGAGCAAATAGAGCCAATAAATCAAGGTAGTGGGTTGAGAAGGCCAACTAAAGGCAGTATGAAGCTTAACTTGTTGCCTCAGAATATCCCATCATGTTAAAGTGCCTTTAAAAATTCTCAGTATAGATTCTACACGAGGTGAGCTGTTCAATAACACCCAAAAATCATATAGTTTGAGTGATGCGTCTTGAAGTAGTAAAGGTTTTTCGTAAAGAGATCAGCCGAAGCTACGATTTCAGTAAAAAGATTCGTTCCGTTGTAATTAATCATGATTATATAACACAAACTTCTTCTGGTAAAATAGCGGACGCTGATTGGCTGAGTGCTTTATTCTTCCTGTTTTCGACCGGTCCAGATTACGGCTGTCTCAGCCAAATGAAAATGTTGAAAAATGCTCTATAATAAACCTCTTCACAACCGAGTCCGCTTGGTCATTGAAAATATATCGGACCTCGGCTTTTCATGTAAACCTCGCCCTACGGGTTCGGTCCGTACTGTCAAAACCTCGGTCTGATATTTTCCCGAAAGGAACACGCTCTCGGTTCAAACTAGCTAAACTTTTTTGTAACCAAGCCTGCATGACAAATCTCTAAACTTGTTAGCATTGAGCCCGTGCAAATCTGCAATGCGGCGTTGTGCAGAAATATACTAACTGACTGCAGGGAAAACCCAAAGCTTGTATTTTGACGAAATAAATTCGGCAATGAAACGTCTATATATGTTTTACTTTGTCCCTAAAGTGCTTACTTTATAGTATATCACGGGACAAAGAATGGAAATTCATTCTCGACCTTGCCTTATAATTATTCAAGTTTTAGTACTTGGTGGAAGGCAAATAAACCAATGCACCATAATTATTCCCTCGATACTATCGCTTGGCTTTATTCATAAAAAACTTCGACATTTGCTTGCTATATCTTTGAAACAGACAGGAAGTGTCGTTAGAGTCAAACATATTGATGTTAGCACAATAAACAACGGCAAACGCTAACCAAACAAGCCTGAATATTCGAAGTCCCGCCATTTCACTTTCTTATAAACAACCCAAAGGAACTGCTCAAATTGCTTCAACTGCGTTTCTAGGAGAAGCAAAAGCTTGTAATAAGGATTTGAAGTGGAAAATATCAAGATATCTTGGGCTGGAAGTTCGCTTCTTCAAGGAACGAGATACAGATAGTAAGCCCATGGAATCATCACCGCACAAGATTGTGGTAGGGATGGGTACCTTGCAGGTTGTTATTCTAATTAATTTAAAAATTGTTTTGGAGCTTTCAAGTTTTTAGAGAACTCTCTCTAAACCATCAAATATCTTAGTTCAATAATTTTCATGGAGCTTTTAGAATTATTACAGACTTTTTCCTCCGGGATGTTGTTTCCTCCGGGATGGAAAAACACTGATAAAGATCACCCTACCCCGGTCAGGCTTGCATTTGTGTACCATTTTTTTCCCCTCGGGGTGACGCTAACAAGTTGTGCATGTTCACTTCGCGCTGATTGGCTGGTTGCTCCTCGATGCATTAGCTAGTAAATGGATGGCAAACAATTTAAAGTGTATACATACGTCCACCTAAGAACTGTTTCTTCAGTGGCTTAACTTGAACGTGGAGAATACGGTTTTTCTTGGAACCCAAGTCTTTTCCATGTTTCAGATGTTTCTTGTGTTTAATGTGACGGGCATCTGCAAATCACCAATCATTTAAATAAATTCAAATAAGATTATAAACTTTTTATAGATATTGAATGTTTTAACGTGACTTTTCTTTTTTTCAAGCCTTAATAATGGGTTATTCATGTATATATGTTTTTGCGGTACAAAACATTCACGAAATGCCTTTCTATCTATACTAAACCTTAAATAAAACAAATTTCATGCTAACTTTTGATACAGTTCTTCGATCCCTTTTCGTACATCGATTTAAGGTTTTGGAGTTTTTAGTTTTAGTTAGCTAAAATTTCATCAAAATTATTTAAATAATACTAAATTTATAATGATGATCCAATCGGGACAGATAAAACATCTAAGTATATATGTTTATAACTTAAAATTTCATGGGCTTTTAATTCATAAGTGCAAATCAAAAGACAAAAAACAAACAATATATAACAATGTTGACAAAATTCTGGTCAAAACATTCACACATATAAAACATTTAATTTCACTCACCAGACAACACAGCAAAAACAGTTATCATTGCTAGGAAAAAACTCTTTTTGTAGCCCATGATGACGGACAAGGAACAGAACTGGCCTTAAAGGACTTTTTCTTCTTAAAAAATATTTGAGTCTTTTGTTAATCGATGATTACTTATTTATTTGCTCAAACCAGACAATCATCAGAGCCAGTGTTGACATTTAGCAAGTGGTCCTTTCATTGTCAAACAGGTCCATGTGGGCACTTGCCATTTAGACACTTAGGGCTGGTTCACACTAGCGACAAATATAAGCGCAAGCAACATACGCAGACTTAGTATTGCTTTGACCACCTTGGTGTGAAAAAGACAAGCATTGCTAATGAGCAGTACACTACTGAGTCTGCGTATGATCCTTGCTTGCGCTTATGCTTATGCGAACCAAGCTTTAATACTACTAATAAAACGTACATGCAGCGAATAACAAAGCTTTACCTATATTATCAATTTTTATACGTGACGGCTAGTTTTTTACTTAAGGCAAGAGAAAATCTTTTTCAGGTCATAAAGCAAATATATCTATTTAATCAACATGGCCGTCTTGTTATCCCCTTGAAGAAGCTTCACGCAACAGGGATCCCAAGAAAGCACGTATATCGGTGAACGGACAGAGAATCAAGGAAGTAATGATGTGCTTCACTTAGCGGCAAGTAGATACTCATAGATTTTCTTTTCAAAATAGTATTTATATTATTAATTAGTCGAGTATGGATGGATGGACGCTGAACAGACAGACGGACGAATAGGTGGATTGATGGATAGGTGGGTGAGTGGATAGATGAATGGATGGATGGGATGATGGGAAAGATGAATGGGTAGTCGATAGATGGATAGAAAATGAATGGATGGGTCGATGGATCAATACAAGGATCAATGGGTGGGTGAATGGATGAAGAGATATCATTAATATCATTAATTGAATATCAGTGGTAATCGTACGGATGGGATGGATGGATGGGATGGATGGATGGATGGGATGGATGGATGGATGGGATGGATGGATGGATGGGATGGATGGATGGGATGGATGGATGGGATGGATGGATGGGATGGAGGGATGGATGGATGGATGGGATGGAGGGATGGATGGATGGATGGATGGATGGATGGATGGATGGATGGATGGATGGATGGATGGATGGATGGATGGATGGAGTTTTGACACAAAGCTGAAATTTAGAGTTATAATAGAAAAAAAATATGTGAAGATGGCAAAGACAGCAAAACTTTTATGCTTACTATCCATATTTCAAAATTCACTCCAATGATCGTGGAAACAAAAGTTTCAAGTTTGAGGTTGGACTTCAACTTCAACCTCGACTTGGAACCATTGTTTTATGATCATTCATGCGAATTCGGGAAAGGTCTATAACTTAAAATTGAATTGGAAAATAAATTACTGATACAATGTTGTAAATTGCATGATAATTGATAAACCATTACATTAATATATCATTATTTTAAATTGTTACAATAATTTTACTAAAATTATAACTTCAGCTAAATACTTCAAGGAAGACATGATTTCTGTTGTTGTGGACGTAGAAGTTTCTTCGCGTCATGAGGAGTGGATTATTCTTCACTTGACGCTTCCTTTTAAAACATTTGTCCTAAACTGCCCAGGCACGTTTCCAGCTGGCTTGTATCGAGCAACCAAGACATGACAAGTCATGCCGTCTAGAGAAAATAAATTAAGACAATAGATAAATGATGTTGAACATAGGCCTTTTCTGAGATAGGTTATCAAAGTGCACTGTAAAGATAGCGAGATCACAATGCGTCGTGTTCTCAGTAAAGGTTCTTTTTGCTCTTGAATCAAGAATATACGCAACTAAAAAGGTCTTGATAATCTAAGTCAAATAATCCATCTTCCAACTTCCGCAAGTGCCATATTTGCCTTTAAAATATGTGTCATGTTACCTTTTCTCTGAAACGTTGCAACTCCGACACCAAGCTCAGTCGTTGCCTTCCACACGACCTGAGTAAAATGGCCGGTAGACCGTGCGAACCCTGGTTGACCCCAATTGTAAAGCCTGATCTCATCGTACAATTTTTGGGTCACCTCCTCGCAGTTGGGGGGTTTAGCTAAACAGCATAACAATTAATGAATAAATCATCAAAGAATGGGCGAATTCATCGGCAAATACACTTCTACCACCCATCTGAGCGCTTGATATTTGATGACAAGGCGATGGTTGGGACTGGAACTGGTAGTGAAATTTAGGAATTCAGCATGTGCTGTGACTCGGGTCACTCAACTGCCTTCCAAATAAATTCTCCTGTAGAAGCATTGAATTGCCCACGATAGCATAGTCGTCAAATGTTAAGCTCGCCTTAGAGCATCATTGTCAGGTTACCCATGGCTTTAGAAAAATTAAATTAGTTTTCACGTATAGTAGCCCAGTATTTCGAATTACAAATAATAACAGATAAAAATTGTTCCCTTTCCCTTCGCTGACGTCATATTATTTGCATATGACCATTAGAAGCCTTTGGCTTAATAAGGCAACCCTCAAATTGAGTGAGGGGCACTTTAAAGTGTAGTAATACAGGCAAAATCGTGCTACTGTTCCGGAAACGTTGCGTTGAACAGGATTCTAGTCGGGATATGAATATCAATGGGTGATGACATCGTAAATATTGCTATACCAGCCCTAAACTTTTATCTATATTTAGATTCTATATTTACTTATACTAGAAACTATACCTGGTTTAGAGCAAGAACGGGCTAAGCTTTCCCCTTGGCCTGATCTTTGATCTTTCGGTGAATGATTGAGATCACCAGTTCCTGTGGCTGCTAGACTCTTAGCAGAGCTTAGTGCCCCCTGATTCATATTTTCGTTTAGTTTTAATGGCGGAGAATTGTGCTTGGATCTCAAGGAATTGTGAAGGTTTAATGTTTGTTGGATACAGGACTTCACTGTGTAGTAATGAATGGAAATTCACAATAAGAATTACACAAATACAATTGTAATGTAATACAGAAATAAACTAGGCCTATAGCGACCCCTACCTTCTGCAGGTCCTCCACCTGTTCCAGGTCCTCCGCCTGTTCCAACTCCTTCGCCCGTTCCAACTCCTTCGCCTGTTCCAGCCTCTCCGCCTGTTCCAGGTCCTCCGCCTGTTCCAACTCCTTCGCCTGTTCCAGCCTCTCCGCCTGCACCAGCCTCTCCGCCTGCACCAGCTTCTCCACCTCCTTCAGTTTTACCAGTCTCTCCACTTTCGACGCCAGCATTTTCTCCGCTTGTTCCTGCTTTTCCATTTTCTTCTCCCGAACCATTAATGCAACAAGGTTGTGAAGCACAGGAGGAAGGAGCTGTTTCAGTACATGGATTTGCTGCTTGTAAAGGACAAGGAGACATTTGTTGTTGCGCGCAAGGCATGAGAGTGGGTTGTTGGCAAGGATTCACTTGCTGTGGGAGGCAAGGCATAGAGGCAGCTTGAGCTGGTGGACATGGGCTAATTCCCTGTGGTTGTGGTGGTGGTGCACATGGGGGACTGGCAGCTTGCCCACAAGGAGAAGCACTCTGCTGTCCGCACATGGAAAGCCCTTCCATACGGGCGTCATTTAGCTTTTTCTTCCCTAGTCCACAATTCCCTTTCCCATTTGGCAGTCTCTTGCCCTTATCTTGTTGAGGTCTCTTGCTATCTTTATACTGTTCTTGAGGCGTGCCAATCAAAGGGGTCCCAACATAAATGTGCATTCCATTTGGTTGTTCAGGCTGGTTTTTCTGCCCTTGCCCTTGCCCTTGCCCTTGCCCTTGGTTTTGACCCTTTTGGCCCTGACCATGTTGTTCTTGGCCGTGATGTTCTTGGCCGTGGTTCCCTTGGCTATCACCCTGCCCTTCTTTGTTTAACTTTCCTTCGCCCTTTAAACCGACTTTTTGTGTCACCCCTTCAGGTCCAGCTTTTTGACTCTTGGAGCCTTGGGACGCACTTTCACCTATCTGAATTGAAAGAATTTTGTCTATATCCTCACTTATACTATCAATACCAGTATTCAAAGAGTCACCAGTGCCATTGGGGCTCTGTGAACCCGATGGAGAGGAAGTGGGAGTGGGAGTGGATGAATTTGAATTGGAAGTGCTGTTTATATTGATCGGCAGACCCGTGGTTGGCGATGTAGTTGGTCCCATCGTTGAGCCCGTTGAGCTGCCTCCGACTGTACTGGGAGCAGAAGTTGGTCCAGTATTGGTTGGGAAGTTTGATGGTCCAGACCGAGATGGAAAGGATGTTGGACTTGCGTCTTTGGATTTGTTTTTTCTTTTTTCGCTGGCTGTGGGATTACTTAATATTAGTTTCTTAATATAATATATTTTAAAGTATAATTATGATCTTGGAATTTAAATACCGTGGAACTTTTCTTTTCAAATGTAAGCAGAAGTTTTATCCATTCATACTCACCAGCGTCCTTTCCGTCAAGATTGACAGTCAGTAAATAATCTTTCCCAGCTGCATTGAGTTTGACTTCTTTGGATTCTCCTGGTTTAAGTTTAATACAGCAAGGCGGTGGACTAGAGCTATCACAGCAGCTTTGTTGTTGTAGCTGGTAAGGGTATTGAGATTGATATCCATACGACTGTGAAGAACAACAAGTCCGTCCTGTGCCTTGTGCTATTGGATACTGACCATAAGGTGACCCTCCCATCGACATAGCTAGAGTGCGTGTTGTTATGAATAAAAAAAAAATTCTGAAAATTTACAATGTATAGCAACATTGATAAACAATTTGGTCAGGCAAATAACAAACATAAATCCAGTAACTGTTTGTGGGTGGTGTTGTAGTTCACCTCTGATAACATGTTTCATCAACCTTTCTTTATGCGAGGTGTCATAAACAGGAAAGACAGGCAGAGCACTAGAAAGAAACAAGAAGCATCGGTCCGCTCAAGTCAGTCTTGACAGACCACGCCCTTTATATTGGGCACAGCGTTGACTGGATTATCACCAAGACACTGCTAGCCAAAGAAAACCGTTGGCATCACAGAAATGACGGAAGCTTGCTATTCCATCCTTAGGCTAGTTCGCGTGCCTGTAATTTGCCTACGTGAACCTTCTAAAGTTAGATTTGAAAACACACTGTGACCCTGGCTTGTAGCCCGAGAACTAGTTTAAATAAAGAAAGGTTCATGAAACATGTTATCGGAGATGAACATGGCTCTTGTGTGTAAAGAGGGATATTTTCCATCGTCATTACTTTATGTGAACTGTAGTTTTTTTTACATTGTTAGCAAAAACGATGAGGAATGTCATACCTCCAGGAATATACATCGTTTGTTTCTTGGTTCCTTTTACTGCTTTTCGTTTACCATGGCCCTTGTGAATCAAACGGCTTGCTGAAAAAAGACAGAATGGTGTGAGGGAAGAAAAGGAAGCAAGGAAAAAGAAAGCCGATTAATACAAGAGAGCGAGAAATAAAAGGAATGAACGAGCGATAGGAAGAAAAGGGGGGGGGGGGGAGAAAGGAAGAAGAAATTCAAAAGAGAAACAGGAATTAAGGATCAAGAAAATGAAGGGAAAAGAAGTTATAGGATCTAAGTAAAGTAAGAATAAAAAGGAAAAAAGAAAATGGGTGGATCCGATATGTCTACATGTTTCTAAAATTGGATGACAACATCAAACTATTAAGTACTTGCAAACGCATGCAACACTTTTGAATAAATGATTACAGTAAGTCTGCTATTTTACTTTATATAGATGTATATTTTTGAGCCCATTAAATTAAAAACATTTAAAAAATCTAGACTGATGTCATGAATAAAAATCTAGTGCCCCTTACTTGTTGGGCCTGTTAAGCTAATCCCAACTTTTTTCAATTTCTGCGTACCTATCACAACATTAATCATTATCTCAATCATTATGTGACCTCTGATTAGTGACCTTATGACAATAAAATTCACGCTTGGTAAACCAAGACCCTTAATGTGTTTATGGTGTAAAATGAAAAATAATGGAATAACTTGACCCTTTGAGAAAAGGAAAACAAAATTGGTATTATTGTAATTGATAATACTGAAATATTTCAAACAAATATGAAGAATAAAGAAATAAAATGAAACATTTCTCATGTTTCGTGTGAAAGGACATGAAATTTTTGGGCAAAATTGAGAATATGACCCTGTCATTCTTAAAAATTGGAAATTTGAATCATCATTTCAGTTTTAAAAACCTTGATATTTAGCAAATAAAAAGATGACAAGAAAGTGTTAATCTTTACCACAAAGTCATTGGGAAAAATCCTCATTGTCACATTGATTTACATTAAAACAACAATCCAATCGATAATATTTATACTTATTAACTGATCTAACTCTATACAGTCTAGGCCTTACCTGATAACAGAATGATATTCAACAAGAGTAACAAGAAAAGACACCTTTTCTTCCATGACACCATAGCTGCAGCAGTCAGGTATTAGTGTGGTGTTTGGTGGAATTAAGACAATTTTTATTTTGATACAATGCACTTTGAATTACTAATGTATAACCCATGACCTCAGTACCTTCAATTGTGAGGATAAAGCCTCTTCAAAAGCAGCAAATCAGTGTTGGAGGTCAACAGGTAGGTTGTTGAGGAGTGACAAACAATTGACTGGTTCTTTAGAGTTGGGGAAAAATTGCTGAAGACTTGAGATTATTAAAAACTTTGACAAAAGGCAAGACAAAACAATATATAACTACAAAAGATAGCTTTTACCTAGATTTCTACTTTATGTTGTAAAATGTTGATAGATATAACATTTTTAATTATTTCATGTAATATGCCATACCAATATGGAAAATAATCAAAAACAAACAAAACAAATAAAACAAAACAAAGCTAGCAAACACTAACCTTTGGATTGAGCTTTGATTGGTCTAGTCTATTCTTGGCATTCATCTCATCCCATGATGAGTAAAAAAACAGGACTGCCATGTTGGATGAACAAAAGTCATCCAACATGAAGTCTGTGACATCCCTTGTAAATCAAAACAATTTTCAGCAAAGTAATATTGCAAGAAAAGGGATAAAGGACCATTTAGAATTAAAGCCGAAAGAAGGATGGCAAAAAGATGGTGCCTTGGTTGGGTCACTGAACTTTTCATCTTGCAGTAGGAATCGGGGGTGGGAAGGAGGTGTAAGTCAACAGCATCCTTAATGTAACTGATTATGAATCTTGCCAGCCCCCAGCCCTTCCACAGCATTTGCCTTTCTAAAAAACAAGATGCACAGTGTAAATCATACATTGTTTTTCTAAACAAAGTACCACCTCAGAACTAGATATACATGGTGAAGAAAAATGAGGCTGAGTAACATGCATGCATTTTGGTAAAAGTAATATATGATATCTCATTTTAGTATAAACTACCAGTCTATGACAAGTCAAAACATTACTGTTTGCCTCACATATTGCTAAGACTTTGGCAAGATTTTAGAGGATTTGGTTATTTCCAACTAAGTTGTTTGCTTATTACAAACATTTAATTCTCTCACCTTTGATCATTACAAGTCAAAAACCACATTCAAGTACACCTCATGTGCCATTGACACCTGGCCTATTTGGGCTAGAGATCCAAAATGTGTGGCATAAACCAAATAATTGTAATTCAAATACAGTATTAACTTCAAATAATTCACAAATATATAAAATCATGTTAAATTTTGTATTGTTTATTCTTAAAAGTTATTAGCTAGTTAGAAAAATTTTTCAAAAAATTAGAAGTTTAAAACTTCTAAAAAAATTTTCTAACTAGCTAATAACTTTTAAGAATAAACAGTAGAGACAAAAACTGGATGTTTCAATGTTTCCTTTTTGTCTCTGTTTTCTCATAAATGTTAGTCAAAATCAATCCTTTTATAGCTAATAACTATTAAAATATATTATTTGAAATACCTAATTATTTTCAGTTTTCTATTACATTTACATTTTAAAAGTGATACACCTATTACAAATTAAATAGTAAATTACAATTCATTGTGATTCAAGTTTTTAAATAAATAAGAGAAAATCCCTTGTCAGAGAGGAGATATCAACAAATCAAACAAGCTCAATTTACACTGTGATGTGTGCAAGGACTGAGCATGAAAGGCTATGGACATTACCTTTGTGATTAAATGGACTTCAGAGTTCTGAAAACTGTTCAAAAACTGACCCTCAAGCATAACTTTACATAAACTGTACAGTCACATATACCCACTTGCGAAATCATTTTCAGGTTCAAAACATCATCATCATGATCATAATAAAAGAAGCAGAGAGCGATAGCCATTCTGGGAAATGACAGAAAACTGGGATGGGGGTTGTGAGTCAAGTGTTTTACAACAGTGTATGAACATTCCATGGATATGCATCTGAATAATGTACTTGCAGCTTGCCATGTACCACTTTGGCTTGAGCTTTGGAACTGAGTGTATACACATAACCTCCTTCCATAGGAAAGACGTAGTATGGATTTACTAAACTTAAGTTATACATTTTAAAATAAATGTAAATCAATATGTGGTCCTGAGGACTATCATACACTGCAAAAAACTTTAAACAGGGCCACCAAGAGGTTTTCATTCTATCACAGTGACTTAGTCTTTAACAAAAGACTCTGAGGTTATCGTGACTATAAAACTAGTCAATCAGGTTTAATGGTTACCATGGAGACAGGGACAGGGTTCCAATGTTCTATTAATTAATTCAGCTTTGGTAAGAGTAAAATCTGATTGACCAATCAAATAGAGATAACCTCAGAGTCTTTTGTTTTTAAAGACTAAGTTCGTGATTGGACAAAAACATTAAGAGTCCCTGCTTGATGTTGCCACATTGTAAACAGAAATTAACTATGATACATTAGGTAGTTTATAATAAATACTATGCACAATACTTTATTTATGGTGAAAAACTGTGTACGAGTCTATCTAAAATTTTAGTGTAATTTTTGAAGATTTTTTCCCTTGGAGTTTGATAGCCCACAAAACATGAGTCCTGTCCTGTGAGTTGCTGACTGTATAATGTGTACGTGTAACTTTGTAAGGATGAAACAAAAAGGAATCAATAATTAATTGTTAATGAATTAATGAATAATTAATAATATTTGTGATTATTAATGAAAAGTGGAACAGAAATTATAACTTAAGCAATCAATTTCCAGAATTTCCTCTAGTATCCTCCAGTTCCTTAAGCTCAGAGAGTTTCCTTGAAAGTTCATTACCAAACATTTGGGAGTACTGTGGACTAATTGTATCAAGCAAAGCATAGACTGTTTCATAGAATGGATTTTCTAGTTGTTCTTCTTGGTCAAACGTTTCACTTACGACCTGTGGGAATAAGAAAAATGGTTCTGTCTAGAGCATGTTATGCTGGCTGCACGGAGATACAAATTACCTTTGAGTATTGATGATATCTCTCAATGTTGAGTGAGAGATATTCAACATGAGAAAATATAATTTGTATATCTCCAAGTGGTCATGTGATGTTCTGTTTATTTTATAAATATCAATAGAATATCCAGAATCAAGGAAGAATTTTAAGGTTGATAAGAGGGTAGTCATGACAACAGTGCCATCCTACATGTGAAGGATAAAAGTGATGTGACACATTATTAGATCCACATCCACTGGATATGAGCAATTGCACACTCTGATTGGTTCCTCTACTATTAGGATATCAGCTCATATCCTGTGAGTAGAGAAGTAAACAAAATGGCAGAGCATTTCACCAGCATTATTTCATTTTTTAAACTTGAAAATAATTAAAATTCTATATTTCTTACAATCCAGTGGATGTGGATATAATAAAACAATTATTCCACTCAATCTCGTCGTACATGGCTCATAGCCAGCTGGGTGCTGTGTGCCTTGTCGGCTATGAGCTCATGGGCAACTTGATTTCATGGAATAATTGTCAAATATAAGAATCTTGACTCATATATAAAGTTTTAGAAAGAAGGTAAATCCTGATATTTCATTGATATCTATATAATATAAATGATCATAATATGCTCACTTTGTAATTTAATGCACGACACAGAATAAATGTTTTTTAAGAGCTTAGAGCTTTAAGCTTATTAGCTAAATAAATAAATTTTGGTTGGCACAAAGTTTTAGAAAAAAAAGGAGAAGAGATAGAAGCAGAAATATCACCAACAATAATGTTAGTAATGGCCTGAATAGTCACGCATATTTTATATAAATTATTCGTAAAGGAAACACAAGCCTGCTTATTAATTGTGTTAAATTGTATGCACACTTCCAAGAACCAAAACAAAGAAAAAAGTGCACAAGAAAAAAAGCAAAAAAGGGCCTTTCTTTCACGAAAACGCTTTTAATTTCTAAGTTAAGTTTACATTTAGACATATCTTAGGCTGTAAGCATGTAGTTTTGGATAGTAAAATGAATTATTTCCTTGAGATTTAAGGTATAGTAAAATTCGAAGAAAGACACAAGAAACGCCTAACGCGAGTTCTCGTACTTCATAAATTTGAGCTCACCGATTCAAGTAATTTCTGTTTGTGGTCACGAACGCAAAACCCAATCAATTATCCACGCAGATATCTATCCACCACAACAACTAAAAACTATCCTACTTACTCTAAATCCTTGAATACAAATCTGGACGCAGTATTTTTTCTTTTCTTTGGTTTGAATATTGAGATAAACGCATTCTTGGCTCGCGGGAAGTTTGGAAGAAACTGCGATATTTTCGACACTAAAAGAAATGTCTTTGATAACTCCTTGTGCTTCTACTCTGAAGTCTATCTCTTCTTCGTCCATTCTTTGAACTGTAAAATCAGGGTGATCGACTAAAAAGTGGGGTTTTGATTTCTTAAAGACAAAGGATTTGAAGTGCTTTAGACAGCTGTCGTTTGTGAAACAAGATGGCGGATATTAGTGGTTTGGGGCTCCTGTGTTGGAATTGCATTCAGGGAGGGGTAGGTAAGATAAAATTATAACAAAGAGATAGACTTCTTTAGCTTCGTTGTTTGTTTACCCATTTCAGACCACGTGATGTCACTCTTCTTTCGTATGTTAGTATTTTAACACGTTCATCATAAAAGAACAATTCCAAAGAGAATGTCACGTGGTCTGAAATGGACAATTTGCATACGAAGCTAAAGAGGTCTATTAAATGAATAAATAAACAAATAAATAAATAAACAAACAAATAAATAAACAAACAAATAAATAAATAATCCTGATGTCTTCAACTGGGGGAAAGGTAAAATATGATGGCTAATTACATAGTAAGCACAAATACATATTCCAAGACTAGATTTATCAAAACCCCTCTAAACCCTACAAACTATTATATTATCTAAACTAATGAAAACAAAAATAACGATAATTCTAATTCATTTATTTAACGCCCCCAATGGGGGCAGAACGAGACAAAATCGTAAATATTACCATGAAGATCAATAGGTGTATCAGAATTAATAAAACCAGAAAGAGGAAATTTGAACAGGTTTATTATTAAAAGTCAAGATATTTTTGTTCAAGTCCATACATTGTCTGTAACACCAAATCCTCCTGTGAGTGTGGAATTCATTCTGATTAAACTGATATTCGATTTTTCAATGATAATAGCAAATATACTAGTAGATTTTTATACTAGCAAATATACTTTTGTATGAAAAGTGTTTAATTTTCGAACAATTTTCTTTCCAGTGCTCCCCGAGACACAAAGCATTATGGGAATGTGAGTGGTCAATAGGCCTACAATTATGTTAATAATATAGTATCTCTTCAGTGAATCAGAGCAATGTAGTAAGACAACCTTATAAAGGTTTGATGTGAATCATATCTTAAGAATTCTTAATTTACTGACACACAGTGAGGACTTTTCCGAATTTATTTCCAAGGGTTTTTCGCCCGGAATAACCTCATTTCCAAGTACTATAACTTTCCATTATTTCTAGTTCATGTATTTCACAGTGCTACGCGGTCCACATATTCACACAGTGAGGACTGAGGGACCCACCCCTTTGTCTGAGTGGACGTGCGCACCATAACTAGACGTTTCTTTTCTTTTCTTTCATTTTAGAGGAGGGCTTGGAATTAATGGCTGGGCTACGCTGAACAGCATACTGATCTCCCCTCCTCTCTAATACGTCTTAGATATTTGTTTTAGTATATCTTCAACTAATGAAAGCATTTTTGAATTTCCAAATTCAGAATTTCAAAAGGTGCCCTGCATGTGAATAATGCATACTACTGACAGATCCTTCTTACACCGCAGTCATAAGAAATAAAAACCTTCGTTTTTGCTCGGCTAAACTCGATCTGGAGTGTTTGAATGCGAGGCTCGCCCGGCAAAAACCTATCGTTTCAGTCGACATGGCCGCTACGTTAGAAAGTTCCTCCCGCCTACTAAAGAACGATTATCTTAAATAAATGTAATTTAGTGAGTTTCTAGACTTGATTCCCTGGATCCGCCGCTGTATGAACAGAGCAAGAAGTGACTCCTTGATCTAAGAAGAAATTGAATTCTGGATTTTTAGCAGTAAACGCAAGAGTTTCCATAAGATCATTTTTTTCCTGGAAAATTCTCATGACCCATATTTTATATAAGTTTTAAAAATAATGAGAAGGAACGTCACTGAAAATTTTCCAAAATGAACCCACTAGCATGAAAAAGAATAGCAAAAAGAATAACCGGTCCAGTATCATGCAAGTATAATGCATAAACTCTCGATCTTTATCACTTTCGCTCTCTCGAATCGAGTGCTTCGCGAGCTCCTGGAACCCATCGGCAATTTTAGCCATTTCTGGCGTATCAAAGGGCTTCATTGGCTTCACTCCCAGGCCATCAAGATTTGCGGTGATTTTGACTCTGGAATCCAAAGCTCCATTATAAAGCTTAGTTCCAGCTAACTTCTTTTGACGTTGGTGGATATCTTCGACCATTCTCATGTCTGTTGGAGGTGAAGCCTCGATTTGACCGACTGAACTCATGAATAAGCATCGACTGAGGTAATGCAATATCACAACACGCACCCATTCTGGGACTTCGCATCTCTTGTAGAGATTCAGCGCGACAGCATTCGCGACTAGACAAGCTCCAATTTGAAACATGGATATCAAGAGCATGTGGACTAGAATAGGAGTCGCATCTGAAGTGACGGGGATTTGATCAGAGACGTTTAAGATGATGACTGCCATTGCAAAGAAGGACTCAATGACCAGGGTAATACGTTCGCCGAACTCTGGAGGCAGCATGAAGGTCAAGACGCTCAGGAGAGTGAGAACCATGCAAGGGACGATGATATTAAAGAGATAAAAGCCTGGGTCACGACGAAGATGGATGTAGAACGTGACGTCTGGATAAGGCTCTGGACAGCAACTATATAGATAATAAAAATATATATTATGACCTAATGTATGTTTGAAAGAATCATCAAAACAGCAGGACAGAAATGACCTTTTTACTTTGGGCGCAATGTTTTTCCATTCCAGATCACGAGTCATTCGTTTGGATATTATTTCTTTGTTTCTAGGCAACGCTTTAAAAGAAACAAAAAGCGACCAAGACATCAACAATGCATTGCGCACCGTAGAAATCCAATCCGCCATTTTCTGTGTCAAGTAAAATGACGGTTTTTGAGGTAAAGCTGATTGAATCCATTTCCATCGATCTTGTTATTCATACTGGGGCATTAACACCCTACGAAATATATTGATACATTCCGTTGTCAGTTTATCTTTTAACGCTAATTTTAAGTTTGGCAGGGAATCTTAGGCCCAGGTCAAACGTCGAACTTCACATGAGCCGAACCTAATTACATCAAAGAAAACCGCCTCATTATCCATCGTTTTCAATGAGTTTGGCTCATGTGAAAGTTCGACGTTTGACCTGGGCCTTAGGTACGTACACACAATAATATTGGCGCACAGTGCTTTGCGGATGGTAAGGATTCTCTTCATGGATGAACCCAAACCAATGAATCCTATATTTACAAGAGGATGATACACTTATGAAATGGAGAAATATTACGCCCAAAGTAAAGAAGTTTATATACTGGCGCGGTTTCACTATGACAAAACAATGTAACAGAAAAGGAAAATTGAAAATATGTACGAGCAGATATGATATAAAGAAAAGAACTAAATCTCTCATGTCAGTAATTGTTAGCTGAATAATGTCACCTATATAAAATAAAGTCGTCTTTGGAGCATAAGCCATGAGTAACGTCAGTCATTGTGGTTTATGGTAGTCAAGGTAAAAGATAACCATGGTAACTAACCATGGTAATAAAGGTAACCAAGTTAACCATCGGTAGTATATTTATTACTGTCGTTGTATTAGTAGTGATAAGGGTAAAATAAAGAGTCATTCGTTATTTTTCAGGCACGTGTGGCTTGTCACCCGTAACACAGTAAATGTCGTATTGCACGGTCGTAAATAAAGAACTAAAGAAAGTTCCAGCTTACCTTCAGCTCTCTATGAAGTTTACCTTCGTCAGGAAGTACATTAAGTAACGCAGACGACATGTTGACAAAATTCATGGTCATGGACAATTCTTTCGACGCATCTTGTGATGCTTTTGCAGTCGTTTTTGTTTTCTGTGTCTTCAGTTGTGCCTGTCTTCAGTCATTTTTGACAGACCGAAAAGTTTTGGCGTCAGTCATAGGCCTTTTCTAAGATAGACAGACAGAGTGCATTGTGGTCTAGCTTGGGTACAAACAACACCATATAAGGCATGATGAACAACCGATGTTTGTACTGAAGCTAGACCACAATGCACCATGTTCGCTATGTCAAAAAAGTTCCGTATATGAGTAATCATTTGAATAAGAGGTTTACGATCCCCGTTTTTTCTTTTTTTCCGTCGGCTTGTATTTTGTTTCTGCCTCGATCTTTAGTGTTTTTTGATAGACCAATAAGATTCACTGTTACGTTGTTATAATAGGAATCTCAAACCTCTGTTGGTCATTTTGAAAAGATTTTTTCACATTGTTTTTCGGATAAATAGTAAAGTCCGTGTTTTTGGTTTGTCAAACCGTCAGCCATTTCTTTCTGGTCATTTCTTTACATCATTGTCGAAGTCATGTTGTTCCATTTTTGCAATAAGTTTTAATCTACTTGACTTTTACTCATTATTTAACGACTTTTTGTAAAAAAAAAAAGTACACAAAAGGAAAGAGAAGTTACATGTAAGGACAAAGATCATTTCTCTACTTTAAGACAAATATATATACTTATTTCAATTAAGTTTGTCACTTTAAAATCTAGAAAGCTGAGACCGACAAGAATTATGGGTAGAGAAATTTTATGCGTTTCTACCATATTTATATATATATTGATGGATTTGAAATCTTTTGCAGTTGCATTTTCACCTCATGTGACCATTCAAAAACTTAAATTTGTGTTAAATATCTTTATTTGTTAATTGATATATTTCCCATGATCCTCGACGGTCCCAGCTTTCTAGGTTTCTGGTGACTAACTTTCTTGAAATAAGTATAGAATTCTTCGAACTAAAAATAAAAAATAAAAGAGGTTAGTAAATAAGTCTTTTTTATTACTGTGCTCGATAAACACCGATATTATTGTAAAAAATTTTCATCTAAAACCCGCTATAACACTCCAAACATGGACTTTTGTTTTGATAAATTTAAACAAACGAAAGCATTGATATTGTTATTGAAGTTATGTGAGTAAACTCGAGAACAATTAAGTGCAAATTATATGGAATACCAACCAACGAATTATCAAGTGTAGCTACAATGTTAGAATAAATCGTTTGTAATATATGACAATGCTTCACTCCAAAATATACATCTAAATAACAGCGAGATTAACTATAATGCAACTAAGTGACAGGAAAAGACCCGCTTTGACTGGCGATAGAATAGTGAAGATTGAAAAAGTAGAACATTTTGATTCAAAACTAAACAAGATCTTTTGTCAGCTAACATCATTGTAAAAGAGATCGAAAACATCATTGTTGTGACAGAGTAGGACGACGCTGTCATCAACTTTGAGCTTGCGTTACTTTAATTCAGCGGTCTCTCCAGGAATGAAATAAGATGAGGTAAGCCGACGAAAACGACACTCTTTTCTGATTGGCTAGTAAGATGCACGAAATTATTTGAAATCAAAATCAAAATGGAGAAAAACTCGACTAAGTAACGCCAATTATAGCTTTGCTCTTGGTGCTAGCAACTCGCTGCGGTCTAGAGTGCAAATATTCTAGTAAAGAGATTGAAGTTATCTACTGAGCAATTACCCTGGGTTCCAGAGGCTTTTTACTCTCGCTCCGGTGATTGTACTTCGGACTGGAACCCAGGGTACTGAGCAATGAATTCAATAGACCGTTTTCTCAAGGTTGGGTGCGCATCCAATCTTGACGGGCCACAAAACTGAAAAAGCAAATTCAGTAAAATTGAGCCTACGTTGTTTTGAGCCTACTTTTGTCACGGCTCATGGATTATTTCGGCTATCAAAACATGCAGTATTCAACCCGAAGGCAAACGTCGAAGTTGTTGTCACTCAACATTAGAAAATTCCATAATGATCAGGCACCATAGCGAATATAAAGGTAGAACTCACAACGAATGCAATAGTAAAAAGAATCAAGAACAACCGGTCAACGATAATCGATGTGAAAATCCAGAAATCTCTGTCGCTCTCCGCATGATCTTCGTTGATGATTTTCTCAGCCACTTCAGCAATCCCATCGGCCATCTTTCCCATTTGATGATCGGTTGAGACCTTCCGTGGAAATAAGGGAGAGGCAGGTGCATCGCTTGAGTTGAGCATCGATCCTATAGCCTTCCTCTCTTGTGCTTCTAGATTTTTGATCATCTGGGGACTGAGTCCACCCTTTGGATGCCCAGTATCAATGCAAAGACATCGTGCAAGGTAGTGAAGGAATACCACACGCACCCATTGAGGCATTTCTTCTTTTTTGTACAGGTTCAAAGATATACAGTTTGCAATGAGTGCACAGCCAATCTGGCACATCGAAATTAACAGAAATTTAACAATCAGTGGGGTATTGTCTGACGTGACAGGGACACTCGATGACACCATTAACACGACGAACGATAACGCGAGGAATGACTCTATGACGAGTGTTACTCGCTCGCCAATTTCCGGCGGAAGTAAAAATGTGAGTACGGCGAGAGAGGTGATGACCAGACAGGGAATGATAATGTTGTAAAGAAAAAAGCCTGGTTTACGTCGAAGGTGAAGGTAGAATGTCACATCAGGATAAGGTTCAGGACAACAGCTACAAAAACGAATGGAACAAGGATGGTTGGTCATGTCGTTACACATTAGAACGACGTCAGTGGTAATCGTACGAGTACCTCACTTCTTTCCGCGCTACAATAGACCAAAACTACTTCAACGTAATGTTTTCCCATTTCAGATCACGTGTTATATTCCCTTGGCTATCATTTCTAAGTTTCTCGGTAATGTTTGAAAAGATACGTTATGGATGAGCCTCAAACAAAAAAAGACTCGTATTCCAAAGTGAGTGACACGTGGTCTGAATTTGGAAAGCATTGCGCCAAGTTGATTTAATCCATTTTTTCGCTTTCTCTCATTTCAATTCCCCTTAGATAGTACGAATCTTCTAATCCTCGACCCTCTTTTTTTCAATTGCTATGTCAGGTATTTTACTTTCTCTTCATTCCTCATTTCTTTACTTTCTAAGTAAATGTTTGTACTTGTGTCATTGTCATTTGTCATTCTTTCCTACCGGCCTTTCTTTTTCTGATTCTTTTATTCTTTCACGTTTCAGCTGTTATCCTTCATTTATCGATAGTCAGTCAGAGTGAGTAAACGTTTTATGTTAGTTGAGGGTGACACAGAAAAAGGAGATGACAACAATGCGCTGTACGTCCCCACCATTTCTTTCTTTCGTTCTTTTTTTCTTTTTTTTCATTTTTCTTTCTTTTTCTTTCTTTCTTTCTCTCTTTTTTCTTTCTTTTTCTTTCTTTCTTTCTTTCTTTCTTTTTTCTTTCTTTTTCTTTCTTTCTTTCATTTTTTCTTTCTTTCATTTTTCTTTCATTTTTCTTTCTTTCTTTTTTCTTTCTTTTTTTCTTTCTTTCTTTGTTTTTTCTTTGTTTTTCTTTCTTTCTTTCTTTCATTTATCTTTCTTTCTTTATTCTTTTTTCTTTCTTTTTCCCTTTCTTCCTTCCTTCCCTTCTATCTTTGCTTCCATGCAATTATCCAACCATTATCCACCACAATGCAACTGGATCACACTATACTCTCTTGCTTACTTAGAAGTGCGAGAACAATCATAGTGTAACGAATTTAATGAGATTCTGATTATTAAGTTGTTAGATTATTAGATCACTTAGTTTTTACCAAATAGATTTTGACCTTGATCGAAATGCATGAAAAACGTAAGGGTCAACCAGTTAAACAGGTATTCGGGTTATGTAAGACTTGCAAACTTCATCATCAGTTCAACAATTTTTGCCGTTAGAAAGACGTGTGCAGTAAAGACCAGTGAACAGAAATTCAACCACAAAACATGCAAGAATTTCAGTAGATATCAAATAAAACTGACACCAAACTGGCTCTTTCAAAAACATGCCCTGTCAATGTAAGACAAATTTTCAAGCAGGCCACGCAAGAAAGTAGAAAAGACGTCAGTCCTGGTAAGATATTCTTTGTCAAAAAGTTTGATTACAAGAATTTGTCAAATATCTGTTCAGTAAACAGTTTATTTAAGTTGTTAGGTTTTGGTTTAGCATTTTAGTTAATTCATTTAGTGTGCTGTGAAAACCATGACACTTGTCAGTTATGACTAGTCTTATGATTCATTGTGTCGATTTGAAGGGTTAGCTTTAATGAAAATTGTTAAAGTATACCTTTTGTTTATAGACATTCCATTAAATTTATTCTGTTGCCTTTACCCTGAATTAAGTTGTCAGTTGTTAAGTATCTTATAGTTTGTAGAATTAAGTTATCATGATTGTTAAGCATCGCATAGTTAGGTAGAATTAAGTTGTCAGTTGTTTAGTATCGTATAGTTGGGTATAATTAAGTTATCATGATTGTTAAGCATCGCATAGTTAGGTAGAATTAAGTTGTCAGTTGTTTAGTATCGTATAGTTG
>JAAAQI020051009.1:0-18020 GCA_011800005.2 Stichodactyla mertensii | reverse complement strand
TTATTTTGCAAGTTCAAATGATTTTGAATACGTCATTAAGAGCGCGCGCACGAAAACCGTTTCGAGCCTCCTTAAACTAATACATATTGGTAGATCCTAATTCTATTGTTTCTTCGTGTGTATTTGATTATTGCACTTTAACTATCAGTCTTGATTCCACGGGTTTATGAAAACCACTCTAATTTTATGTGATCCTTCCTCTTCCTTTTGTCTATTTTAAGATTACCCACCCTTTTGGAAGGCTCAAAAAATTGATGACCCTCCCCTCCTTCTCCACCCACCCCTCCCCCTGCTAATTTATGAAAAGTCCCTGAGTAGATTATCTGCTGCTAAAAAGGAGAATGTGAGGAGAAAGCAGGAAAATCAGCACTGTTATAAATAAAATGTTGTCTTTTATTATAACACTTGGCATATAATTATTGCATTCATATTGATAGAAAATCTCTTCATTTTATTCATAGGAAATGTCAACAAAACTATGAATTTCATCTGAATACTAATCGATTTAATAATTACGTTTTGGACGGTCTTTCTACAAATAGAACCAATAGCAGACCGCCACGTCATACTAGATAAACACGTGATTCCTTACAAATGAATCTGATTATTTCTTCTACGAGAACATATCTTTGTTTTCAATTTATCTTCTTGAAACTTAAAGTGGAAGAACAGAACACATCCTCAAAAATATTCGTTCTTGATTTTGTAACTCTTCTAAATGAAAGCCAAATACTAACTCAAAGACAGATTATTCCCGTAAATATCTGGCGAGGTTTATTCTATACATTAGACTGGGTATAAACATGTGCAATTCAACAATCTTGGTCTGCAAACATCCTTAACTGGAGAGACAGACGAACTTGCAGCCATGTTGGTTGGTGTACTGACAAAAGAACTCGCAAATGTGTCTTTGTCCATTCAACCAAGATGGCGGCAATGACGTCACATGCAAACTAAGAAATTTCTAGTTTCGTTTGGATTAAGTATGATCGTGAAATTGGTACTTAAAAAGGGCACAAACATATACTATTAGATTGATTTTGTACGGCTATACGAATATATTCTATATATTCACAACGAGCCACCACAAAGTGTTTCCAACAGGTTCGTCTACTTTATCGGTCACGTGACATGCTGTCTTCCTTATATGGTGTTGACACTTGTCAAAATGTTAGTGTCCAGTCTCTTTATTGGTAGCGTGTTTAAGGTCATGTAAAAAGGGTTCATTCCTAGGAGAGAGAGAGAGAGAGAGAGAGAGAAATGAAGATACTACATCACAAAAAGCGATAAGAAGTACAAGATTAAACGTTATAAGAACTATTAGAAGTTCCCCTCGGTCACATGCTGGCAGCCATGTTCGAGGAATCAAATTCTACGTTTGCACGTTACGTCATCGCGGCCATGTTGGTGGTATTTGAGAAAGGATTTCTCATTAAGTCCTTTTGTCTGTACCACCAATATGGCCGCCATTACAAACCATGAATCGATTCTCATGTAAGATCAGTTTAGTGATGCTGTCATCCAACATGGCTGCCACCACCTCATCAAATCTCAGCTATTATAGCCATCTAAACGTACTACCAAAGTTATACCTTCAATAATAATAGTAGGGCTTCATGATATAAAGTTAGGGTCGTGCTAAAGTTAGAAATGAGTGACGAAAATTAACTGGGGACGTCGGAGGCACTAGGAAAACCCTAATTTAGCTGCTTCAAGAGATCGTCAATGCCTTGATGCCTGTCCTTGATCATTCTATTAAAATATGTTACAGATTTTCTATGCCTTTGCATGCCTTCATGCTTATTGTCAACATCGAATCCCTCCGACTCACCTCTAAAGGGCGTTCATTACATGTCTATTCAAGACTTGTGCGTTTTGGGTATTTTTGATTTGGATGTTTGGACATTAACATTCACTGACGGTCTGTCATCGTCGTTATTCCCTAGCTCTTCAATATAAGGATTACCGTGGCCTTTATGTACCTCCGGTAGTGCAGAGGAATACGGTAAAAAGGGCACTTGCGGAGGTTCGAATGGCATCATGGGAAATATCGAGGGTAACTGAGCTCCAAAGTTGGGGCCCAGTTGAGGACCTCCTTGGGGTGCAAGCTGGAGTCCAAATGGAGCCTGCGAGATAGGGAGTAATGATCTTCCTTCTCCAGTAGCTTGAGCCTCAGTCATCGGGGCTTGAGGCATAAATGGAGGTTGCATACCAAAGGGAAATGCTTGTGGTGGTGGTGGTGGTAGCAGAGGTGGTGGTACATCCATTTGGGGCGCAAGATTCATTCGTTGTTGAAGCATAGGGTTTGGAAAGCCAGTATTTTGAAGAAACCGTAACACATTTTGTCTCGTTTCAGGTTCTCTTTGCCTTAGTAATGGAAGTGGTGGCAGTTGTGGCCGAGCTTGTGCGGCGATAGCAGACTGATCGTCTTGATACATGGCCGGCACAGCTGGGTTATCATTATTTAACAATGGATTTTGATTACTTTGCAGAGGAGGAGGAGGAACAAGTGGCGCAAAGGGGTTACCTACCCCACCATCATTAATGCGAGGCTGTACCCCACCAGGGCCCTGATTTCCTCCAGGATTTCCCGGGAACACATCGATTGGCTTCACATCGTTGTTATTAGCATTATCAGTCGTGAACATAATTGGCGGGTTTGGTTTGGGTTTTTTGAGCAGATCTCCTAACAACTTGGGTCCACGACGACGTTCTAGAATATTGCTGATCAGGTCTCCTAATTGTCTTTTTCGTTTTTGATTCGTTCTTATTGAATTGTCTGGTCGTTCATGCATTTGGTTTGTCAGAGATCTTCGGGATACGACAGGTACAACCTATAATGACAAACGTCCCAAATAAAGAAGCTTAAACTCCCTTAGAAGGATAAAGGCATCAAAACATTGACCATCCTGTACTCATTATGCGCAAATCCATAAACTTTAAATATCTCTCTATATGGTCGTACTCTCTTATCATGTAGTCGCTTTCTAGTAATTCTTGTTTTACGAACATACGGGTTTTATGCGACGATAATGAAATATCAAAGCACTTACAGGTCACGTGACCAATGTCCGCCATGTTGGATGCAAAGTCAGAAGATTTATTTGAAAGTTTTAACTTGGAACTTCACTTATAAAACTGAATTTCAACACCATTGTTTGATTTGTCAATCGTCGGCATGCTTAAATTGATTGTTACTCTTATTTAACATCCAACATGGCGGGAAATAGGCATTAAAAAGGATTATTCGTTTTGGTCATAAGTTGAACAAGGGACTGGAACAAAGCGTTGGTAATGTTTGTTGAAATAATAATTATGCACACGAATAAATGTGTGTCTTGGAAGCTCCACTTTAAAAATTTTTAAACGGACAAAGTCATTTCAGATTTTATGCTATACGTTAATCGTCCCAGTCCCTTCCACGACTTAAAACATTCTTCGTCAACAATTGCTACTGCAACGCAGACCAGTATCTTACCTGTAGATTTTTGTTTTCCTTTGGCTGGGAATTAGGAACTCTAGATCTTCCATCAAATGCTTTAACAATGCTGCTAATATCTGCACGGCCTAATGGACTGATCAGCGGAACAGTACCAAACAACTGCCTCTTTGTAATAGTTTTACCCTTCATGTTACTTTGTTCCGCTTTACTGCCTTTTGTCTTGGTAACTTTTGAACCTTTACCAATGGAAGACTTGGCCACTTGAACGTTGACAAGCACTGTAGGTCGACGGCTGTGAAAGGATTCCTCTGTTTCTCCAGCAGGGCTGAATTCGGGTAGGTGACTAGCATAGGACTGAACATGATTCAGTGGTTCTTCGATTTGCGTGACATGCTCTACGGGATTTACATATCCGGGTTCTTGGTCTTGAATGACCTGCTGAGTTTGTGGTGGTAATTCAGCCTGGGGAGCTTGTTGGTACTGGTTTATATCGTTTGGAACTTCGTGCAGTGTTCCTTCTGGATTAGTTGCATAGAAGTTCTGGACACCTGGTTCAGTCATCTGAACTCCAGCTTGGAACCTTCCAGCACTTAAAGGAATTACAAACTGACGCTTACGGGGCACCGTAGTTTTCAACTTTGAAAATTGCCTCTTTTTTCCGCCTTTTACTTTAGCGTCCCCCTGAGCTTTCGCATTCAGAGTTCTTTTCATAACCTTAATCAGGCCTCTTCGTTCTTCAGTGTCTTTGACTTGAAACTTCTTCGAGTTATTCTGCTCTTTTGACAACTTGGATACATCTTCTGGAATTTTCATTCCTCGAGGTAATTCGTTCATTCCATATATTTGTCTTTTCACCTTAGATTCTGCTTCAGTTTTCTTGCCATCCTTGTTTGCACTTGGTGAGAGTACTGATTTCTTTGTGCCAACATTTATGTTTTTGGTGTCAACTTTGCTTGGTATAGCATGCTTTCTTTGCATCTGTAGTTCACTGATAACCATACCGTTTACGCCATGAGTCTGACTTACTTTTTGTGGTTCGCTGTTTGCAAAGGATGGTATAAGAACTCCATTCTGAAGAAACCTCTGCGGTAGAACTTGCAGGGCGGGTACTCTACGAAGTAGTGATATCGTTTGGCGTTTGTGTCCAATTTTATGATTATTCTCACCAGGCACGACTTGCTTCTCAGTACTCCTTGACTCTTCTTTCTTCTTTTTCGGTTTGGCACCAGGAAGATTAGATTTTGCCGTATTTACGTTGACATTGACGGTTCCTTGTGGCTCTTCTGGGAAGAAAGACTGTATAGGCATCTGCATAGGCAAAGGTAGTGCTTGCTGGGCTGGCACTGGAGCAAATGGAAACGATGCGAAAGGTCTCATTATAGGGACTGGATTTGGAAAAATTTCAGGCGAAGGGAAATAGGGTGTTAGCCTCTGGACTGTTTCAAAAACTGGTTTTTGTCCGAGTGGAATTGGTACTTGAGGACCTGCGGGAAAGAAAGGTACTTGACCTCGAAGGCGAAGTATTTGTTCTTCGTTTATTGGCATTGTCATCCTGTTTTGCCCTTGCAACTCTTGAAATGGGGCAAAGTTAGGATTTTGTTCTCCATTATTCTCTTGAAAACCTGCCATTAATCCAGGAATATTTTCTTGTTGTTGCACGAAATCCTGTTGTTGACCCTGACGGTTCAGTTCTTGAGCAGCATTTCGTTCCATAAATTCTTTGGCTTGTGCTTGCTCTTGTTGTGGCTCTACTGTTGCTCCATTTAGCCCCCTTGGGCCGATCTCATTCAAACCCTCAGCACCGGTATTTACAGCAGAAAACTGATCATTCTGTGTATTCCCAAATGGTATTACTTCTGGATTATTAGGGTTCATCTGAATCAAGTTCGATTGTTCGTTTTTACCTTGTTCAGATTGCGTTGTAAACTCATTGCGTTTGGTGTTTCCCTCCTTTTCTTTAATTTTCATTTCTTTTTCATCATCCTTTCCTGTAGATCTTTTAGACCTTCTAACTTTACTTCTCTTCAGAGGCAAAAGAGGAGAAAGAGGGCCGGACATGGATACATCATATCGTCCAGTTGTTAGAGGTGATTGAGGAAGATAAGTCGATATCTGGCGTTTGCTTCGCACTATGATATCACGAGGTGTGGATCCAGGGATGTCTGATTTCGAGGCATGGACTTCCACATCGACTTTTGGACGCTTGTGATGAAATGCTTCACCTGTGTAGAACTCGTAAAGATTAGTCAAGTACTGTTTTAGGAGATCTGTTCTCTGAGACTCAAGATCGCTGTCATCTTCATCGTCGTCTTGAGCGACTGGGCTTCGGCGGAAAAACAAGGGGTTCATATTCCAATACGGGTTGTACGGGCTGTAACCCATGAAGGGTCCATAACCTTGAGCTATAGGGTTCAGTGCTACTGCATATGGATTAATCACTTGTGGAAATAGCTGTCTTTTGTTTCTCCTTTTAGTCACACTTCTCTTGTTTCGTTGGGGTTTTGGAATATTTGATCGTACAGACTGAACATTGATGTTAACATGTGGTCGTCTTTGTTGAGGGAAATTCATCAACGGGTACGAAGGTAACATGAAAGGGTGGTATCCAAGGTATTGAGGTGGTAACTGCGTAGATGCCGTATGAAGAAGTGGTGTAACTGGTTGATTATAAAGAAGGTGTGACATTGCGCCAAACAGCTGTGGCTGCATGACGGGAAGTACTTGACGTTTCTGACGAAGCCTCTTTTTGTTCTTTTTATCAGGGATGGTTGATCTATCTGTTTCAACATGCACACGGACACCCGGAGGCTTCACTGAGGAATATCCAGGAAAGAAGGGATTCTGCATTAAGGGCTGTGCATAGGGAAGTCTTGAATACGTCGCTTGAGAAGCTGGGATCAGTGGAGCATATCCGGCATTATCTACATGTTCTCCGGGCTGAATAACCCTTTGAGGTGCCCACGCATTGATATTTCCATAGTTCAGTGGAACTTGCAAACTGCCTGGATTAATCAATAATTGTCTCTTATCTTTCTGAGACTCCAGGTCTCTTTTAGCAACATGTCTTTCATAATCAGTGCCAGGAACACCTGGTATGGTAGACATTTTTTGCAGTCGTTCTACAATAGGACCTTTGGGATGGGCAACATTTAGTGGTGACACCGGCAAAAACAAAGAGTGAGAACCCAAAATCTGTCTTTTAGTTACTTTTTTGCTCTGTTGGTCATCGTCAGTGATGTCTGTATGGGTATTTTCCTTCTTAATTGGCGTCTCCGTCCTAGATATTGTCGACTTGGTAGAACTGCTTGATTCATCACTGGAGCTATCATTTTCTTTACCGGACTTTTTTGCGTGTTCAATTTTTGATCTGTGCAGCATGTAATCGCCGTGGTATCCATGGTAGCCCCCATGATATCCACCATGGTAACCATGGTAACCTTCCTGGAAATCACCATGGTAGCCTCCATGTCCACCATGAAAATCAAAACCCTCGCTGTAGTGTTCAACGTGGGATGGTATTCCAATATAGTTGGTCTCGTGAGATACTGTAGAACCATGTGGTTCGTACATGGCAGAATGATGTACAACAAAGGTATCATGCGAGTGTATGATTGGTTGATGAACGGCTGGTGGAGGCTGATGGAATACAATAGGAGGTTGATGATACACTACAGCAGGTCTATGGACTACAACAGGTGGTTGGTGGTAGATAATCGGGGGCCTGTGAACAACGATAGGCGCACGGTGCACAACGATATCAGGTCTGTGATACACTTCAGGAGGAGGATGATAGATGATTGGAGGACGGTTCACAACAATGTCATTTTTCTTGTCTGCTGTTACGTCCTTTTGGGCTTGTGCATGTAGTATGTTAACCTTTTTTGTGGCGTTCTCTTGTCTTTTTGTGGTTTTGCTCTTCTTCGTTCCCTTGTTAGTTTTTTTACTCTTGGAAGATTTGGAATTCTCTATTTTAGATTTACCAAATCCTCCAACGACATGTCCATAACCATATCCCCACCCCCCTCCAAAAGCATGTGGCGCTCCAACATACGTACCAGCATGTACTACTTCACTCCCATAAGGTGCGTAGTACATGTTAGGAACATACGTATCATGAGAATACATAACTGGTTGGTGCACTAATGGTGGGGGCTGGTGAAGCACTACTGGTGGTTGATGATAAAGTACAGCGGGCTTGTGGACGACTACCGGTGCCTGGTGAACGACTATAGGAGGTCTATGAATCACTACATCCGGTCTATGAATAACTACATCGGGTCGATGATAGATGTCCGGCGGGGGATGAAACATAATAGGAGGTCTATTCATGACTACTACATTTTTCTTAAGTCCCTTGTGATGACGGCTGCGAGTTTTGGCGCGACTTGATTTTTTCTCTTCCGTCGGCAAGCTACGAGTCTTGCGGTTAAGTTTGGCGCGTTTATTAGCAGTTAATTTGTGCGATTTTTTCATTAGGTTTTCAGTGGGAACTCTCTCCACGTCTGATCTAGCAAATGCAGAACCGAAAGGACCTCCAGCCTGTGGTGTAAACCTGTGGATACCAGCAAGCCCATATGCATTAAATGGCATGGGTCCATGGAATCCTGGTCCATTAAACGGCATAGGACCATGGAATCCTGGTCCATTAAACGGCATAGGACCATGGAATCCTGGCCCATTATACATAAATGGACCATTATGGAACATAGCTGGTCCTGGTCCAAAACCATTCCATGGCCCAGATGGATGCATAAAAGGCCCGTGAAGTCCAAACCCAAATCCCCATCCACCGCTAAAGAAGTGAGGAGCTCCAACATAGGTATGGCCATGTTGAATATGTGATGCAAATGGCTCGAAGTAATGATGTGCCAAATAACTATCATGGGCATGCATGACATTCTGATGCACAAGAGGTGGCGGTTGGTGGAAAACAACTGGCGGAGGGTGATAGATAACAGGTGCGCGATGAATGACAACAGATGATTGATGATAGACAATAGAGGGCTGATGGTACACGAGGTCTGGTCTGTGGACAACAATAGCGGGCCGGTCGTATATCTCGGGGGGTGGGTGATATATCATTGGTGGTCGCTGAATGAGGACCGTGTTCTTCTTTGCGCCTTTGACTGCCTTTTTAGACCTCTTATGAGATGATTGAGCATGAAGATCCTTCTTTGATGCTTTTACCGACCTCTTTGTTTTCTTGTGGTGAGACTTCTTTGTTTTTTCAACTTTTGATTTTCCAAAAGCATGGCCATGACCGTGGCCATAGCCCCAGCCCCATCCCCCACCGAAGAAGTGTGGCGCTCCAACGTACGTGCCCGCATGAGTCACATGTGCGTGGAAAGGCTCATAAAAATGGTGAGCCAGGTATGTATCATGGGAGTGAATTATAGGTTGATGTACCATAGGTGTTGGTTGATGGAATACTATAGGAGGCTGATGATACACCACAGCTGGTCGATTTAAGAGGACAGGAGCCTGATGAAATACTACAGATGGTCTGTGAATAACTATATCCGGTCTGTGAAGTACAACGTCTGGACGATGATATACCTCTGGAGGAGGATGGTAAATAACCGGAGGTCGCCGCATCACCACTATATTCTTTTTGTGTCCATCAATGTTTTTTGACGTTTTATGAATTGTAGAACTAGCGTTTAGGCTTCGCCTACTTTTTCCTTTCGGTTTTGATGTTTTAGTATCACTATCGTCTTCCTCGTCATCGATGTCATCATCTTCATTATCGTCGTCCTCATTTTCTTCGTCTTCTTTTTTGTCATTTTTAACAGATTTTGCTTTTTTAGCAGCTTTTCCGCTGGCGGTATCCTCTACTCTGGATTTTCCAAAAGCGTGCCCTGCATGGTATCCATAGCCCCATCCCCACCCTCCATGGTAAAAGTGTGGAGCACCGACATACGTTCCAGCGTGAGTAACATGAGCGCCAGCTGGTTCATAGTAGTGATGAGGTAAATACGTTTCATGAGAGTGCAATATTGGTTGGTGCACCATAGGGGTAGGCTGATGGAACACGATGGGTGGCTGATGGTAAACGACAGGTGGACGGTGTATAACAACTGCAGACTGGTGGAATACCACAGATGGTCTGTGGATAACGATGTCTGGTCGGTGGAGAACCACATCGGGACGATGATACACCTCCGGCGGTGGATGATATATAACTGGAGGCCGTCTCATTACAACCAGATTTTTCTTATGTCCAGAAGCCACGCCCTTGTTAGATTTTGCGGTTTTAGCTTTTTTCTCGATCTTTTTACTTTTGCCCTCAACATCTCGGCTTGATCTTATCTTTGCAGCTTTAGAGTTTTTCTTTGGTGTACTTGTCTTTTTAGGAGTTTTAACAACTTTTGATTTACCAAAGGCAGGTCCGTATCCATACCCAAATCCTCCGCCGAAGAAATGCGGTGCTCCAACATATGTTCCTGAGTGCTCAACATGAGATGCATATGGTTCATAAAACGGATGCCCAACGTAGGTATCATGAGAATGTAATATGGGGTGATGTACCAAGGGAGGTGGCTGATGAAATACCACAGGAGGTTCATGATATATGACTGGTGGTCTGTGAACCATGACTGAAGGTTGATGGTATACAATTGATGGCCTATGGATTACTATATCTGGCCGATGCACAACTATATCTGGGCGGTCATAAATCTCCGGTGGAGGGTGATAAATTAAGGGTGGGCGTTGTGCAACGACGATATTCTTCTTGTCACCTTTTCCTCTTTCCTTCTTGGAAACTAAATGTCCTTTTTTTGATATATTTTGTGATGTTGTTGCTCGTTTGACTTTCCTTCCTTTGTCCTTTGCCTTTGGTACTTTTGATTTACCAAACGCAGGACCCCAAGTATGCGGACCAACTCCCCAACCTCCAGGGAAAAAGTGTGGTGCCCCAACATACGTCCCAGCGTGGTAAACACTTGAAGCAACAGGCTCGTGATAGGTATGCGCAACATACGAATCGTGCGCATGTAATACAGGTTGACTGTTCAATGGCGGAGGTTGATGAAATACAACTGGAGGCTGTTGATATATGACTGGTGGTCTATGAATAACCACAGATGGTTGATGGTATACTATTGATGGTCGATGGATGACCAAGTCAGGCCGATGGACCACAACAGCCGGCCTGTCATAGATTTCTGGCGGTGGGTGATATATCAAGGGAGGACGTTGAATAAGAACCATGTTTTTCTTAGTTCCAGGTTTGGATACCTTCTTCTGTTCTTTCAGAGAACGCCGGCTTCTCCTTTTAACCTTAGACGTGGAATTCCTCCCCTTCTCAATCTTTGATTTTCCAAAAGCAGGTCCAAAGCCACCATATCCATACCCAAATCCCCCATTGAAGAAATGAGGCGCACCAACGTAGGTCCCTGAATGCTCAGTGTGGCTCGCATAGGGCTCGTAAAACTGATGCGCAACATAGGCATCGTGCGAGTGAACAACTGGCTGTCTCACCATCGGAGGTGGTTGATGAAAGACAACAGGAGGTTCATGATATATAACTGGTGGTCTGTGAACAACTACCGATGGTTGATGGTAAACTACTGATGGTCTGTGGATAACTATATCAGGTCGATGCACCACAACGTCAGGGCGATCATAGATCTCAGGGGGTGGGTGATAGATCATGGGAGGCCGATGAACCACTATCAGATTTTTCCTATCGCCTTTCTTTTGAGCATGTTTTTTCCCTTTAGTGCTTCCTTTGTTATTTTCCTTGGTGCTCCGTTTGGTTTTTCTCTTGGAAGATACCCTTGACTTGGTGTACGCTAGTTCAGAGATTGCAGGGAAGTTTTCACCATGGTAACTCTGTGACAATGGATCTGTAATGAAGGACTCGTGCTGTTCCATTAGTGTATATACGGGGTCAAATACATGATGAGCTTGTCGCTTCATGTGATGGCGATGATGGTGATGGTGGTGGTGACTATTCGACCTCTTCTTACGTCTCCTGCCGTGTTTTGACTTTTTTGTGGCCTTTTCTTCTTGGTGCTTTTCTTTGTTTCCTTTAGAATTCTTTTTGGACGCTTTCTCCACCGATGATCTACCGAATGCAGGGCCAAAAGGTACGCCAAAGCCTGGACCAGCAGCAACAGGCCCGCTGAAGGTCTGCATACCCCATCCATAGGCATTAACTCCAGGATAAAAATGTGGTGCTCCCACATATGACCCAGCATGCTGTATAGCACTACTGTAAGGTTCGTAATACTGATGAGCCATATATGTATCATGTGATTTCAAAACCGGTTGATGGTTTAAGGGCGGAGGTTGATGAAACATAACGGGTGGTTGTTGATAGACAATTGGAGGCCTGTGAATAACCACGGAAGGTTGATGATAAACGACAGATGGTCTGTGAATAACGATATCTGGACGATGAACAACTATATCGGGTCGATCGTAGATTTCAGAAGGAGGGTGGTAGATCATAGGAGGTCTGTAAACAAGAACGTTGTTCTTGCGTTCACCTTTGGCAGGCTTGGGTTTATGCGTCTTTGCTCTTGTCGATGGAACTTCATCAGTACCAGAGCCCTCTCCACTGTCATCCTCTTGGTCCTGGTCTTCTTCACTTCCGCTGACATCTTCCGAGGCCTTGTCATTCGGTCTTTGCACTTTACCTCTCTTCATGGCATGCAATTGTGTGAACGGTGGTATTATGTGTCCAAATGGATGAACTTCAAGAGAACCTGGATAATTCTCTATTCCACCATGAGGAAGACCAATGTAATGTCCAGCCTCATTAACAACAGAATTGATATGCTGCGCTACAGACGTTGGATGTAGAATATATTGATCGTGTGAAAACAGCAGTGGTTGATTGACAGATGGTGGAGGCTGATGGAATACAATAGGAGGTTGATGATACACCACAGCAGGTCTATGGACTACAACAGGCGGTTGATGGTATACAATAGGGGGCCTATGGATCAGAATCGGAGCTCGATGCACTACGATTTCCGGTCGGTGATACACTTCCGGTGGAGGATGGTAAATGATTGGAGGGCGGCTAACAACAACATCTTTCTTTTTCTTCTTACCCGACTTCCTTTTCTTTACCGATTCTTTGTTTCTTTTGCTTAGTTCTTTGGCATGCATGCTACTGGAATCTGCAACAGAGCGTTTTGGCCGATTAGTATAATAACTTGTCGGATAAAAAGCCTCAGATTGATTAAGTAGGTTCTCAGAAATCTTAAAATCATATGAACTTAGTCCCTCGGGATCAGAATCGAGTCCCGAAGAATACTTGTAATTTCCGGTGGAGTCAGTTATTCTTTGACTATTCACCATAAGATCAGAAGCAAACTTATCGCTAAGGCTGTTAGATGGATCACTAGTTGTCACATCTCGGGACAGTCGATGCTTCTTGTTAGGAATTCCCGGTACCCTACTCTTCCCACACCACCCTCCGTGACACCCGCACCCGTGACAATTCATGTGGATTATATGAGATGGATAATGATGAATATAGGAGGAGTGGTGGATCATCATGTGAGGTCCTTTGTGGATGACAATAGGTGGGCGATGGATGAGCCATGGATGAGGATGTATAACGTATGGCATTCGATGGATGAGTATGGGTGGACGATGAAACATGAGATCGGGCCTATGGACTACCAAAGGCATCCTATGTATTAAGATAGGCGGACGATGGATGATAATCGGCATCCGGTGAACAAGAATTGGTGGTCTGTGAATTAGTAATGGATGTCGATGGACTATAATCGGTGGTCTATGAACCATAATATTTGGCCTGTGAATCACGTGACTTGGTGGATGATATAGAATCGGTGGCCGGCGTATGATAATGACTGTCTTTTTACTGTGATCAGTGTGCTTGTGTGAAGTATCATTTTTGGTGGTGGATCGTTTCTGTACTCTATATTTCTTTACTCCATTTCTACTGTGTCCTTTATCCCTATTGGCTATCCCCAACCCTAAACCACTTTCACTTCGTTTTATTACAATATTAACGTCCTCACCTAAGTTGGATATCCAGGACCTCTCGACTGCACGTCTAATGCGTTCGGCTGCGCCGATTGGCTGCTGGACATCCACGACACTTCCTGCAGCTTCAGGAGGAAGATCATCTTCATCAAGTGATCGTCTGCTTCTTTTTTCAGCTTGTTGGGACTCTTTGTCTTTGGCGGCATCCTCGCTCTTTATCTTGTCACGCTTGTGACCTTTTTGAACAGGTAATTCGGATTTCGCAAATGCGCCATGACCAATGCCTTCCATATAAATCTCTTCATGAGGGACACCATGGTAATTTACTACGTGCGTGACGCGACTTCCGATTGGTACTGCTACTGAATGCGTGACATAATGGTCATGGGAGTGCAGGATTGGTTGATGGACCATTGGTGGCGGTTGATGGAATACGATAGATGGTTGATGGTACACGATAGCTGGCCGATGTACCACGACAGGAGGTTGGTGGTATATGATTGGTGCACGATAAAGAACAATAGGTGCCCGGTGCACCACGATGTCAGGACGATGATAAATCTCTGGGGGTGGATGATAAATAATTGGCGGTCTGTGAATCACTACAGAGTTCTTTTTACTTCCTTTTTCGGTGACTTCTTTTTGCTTTTCTTTCGATATCTTTGATATTTTGTCCTTCTTCGTCGCTGATTCAGTTCGTGTTTTAGCTTTGCGAAGCCTTGATTTGATGTTTTGTTCAGGAACTACTTCAATATCAAGTTCTCCATATCCGCTTCCTGAACCGCTTTCGATTATTTCCTCATTCTCATCATCATTTTCATCACCACTGCCTTCGATGCCTTCTTCTTTCTTATCAGTCGCTTTCTCGTGCTTGATTTCGTCGCGAGCAGAAGGTTTTTCGTCCTTGTTAGGCACTTTCGATTTTTGATAACCCATATAATGCAGTCCACTATGTCCGTGATAGTATGCATGAGGGTGCTGTGTTATGGCACCCAAATGATGCATCGTGGAACTGAAAAGTTTAACAGCAGGGCGTGTTACCCACGTATCATGAGACTGCATGATTGGCTGATGTACCATAGGCATTGGTTGATGAAAATAAATATTAGGTTGGTGGTAGACGATGGCAGGTCTGTGTACAATGACAGGAGGTTGGTGGTAAACTATTGGTGCGCGGTGCACCAGGATAGGTGGACGGTGCACAACGATATCCGGTCGGTGAAAAATCTCGGGTGGCGGGTGGTAGATGATCGGCGGTCGCTTGATCATGACTGAATTCTTTCTCTTCGCCTTTTCTTCTTTTACTTTCTTGCTTTTCAAACTTTTCTTTACTGAATGTTTCTTGACCTTTAAAATATTATCTCGCTGCGCGCCTTTTATGTTCTTTGGTACTTCCGATTTGTAGTATGCACGTTCGCGACCGTCCCCACCCCAGTGGTCATGATAATTTATATAAGCATGTTTAGGTATGCCAATATATGCTGTGTGATGCGTCACCCGACTTGAAAAGTGGACTGGAACAGAGTGCGTTACCCATGTGTCATGTGACTCAATCAGGGGTTGATGGACTGCTGGTGGTGGCTGATGGAACACCAATGAAGGTTGATGGTACACAATTGCAGGTCTGTGGACTACGACCGGGGGCTGATGGTAGACAATTGGTGCCCTGTGGATCATGATAGGCGCTCTATGAACCACAATATCTGGACGATGGTATATCTCAGGTGGAGGATGGTAAATAATTGGCGGTCTGCGAATTACCACAGAATTCTTTTTATGTGGATTCTCCGTGCTGGACTTTTTGTGATGTAGTTTGATTCTCTTTTTAGGCTTCTCTGTTGAAGACTTTTTCGGAGATTTCTTTTTTAAAGGCTTTGAGATCTTGGATCTTTTGCCCATTCCTGAGTGGAAAAGTGGTGCTCCATAATTAGACACAATGTTAGGAATACCAATATAGTGTCCGTAGTCTCTGACAACCGATCCGTGATGGGTGGCGTAGAATGATGGGTGTACAGTGAACGAATCATGGGAGAACAACAAGGGTTGGCTTACAGCTGGAGGAGGTTGATGGAAGACAATGGGTGGCTGATGGTACACCACAGCTGGTCGATGGACAATGACCGGAGGCTGGTGGTAAATAATGGGCGGACGGTGAATAACTAATGGTGGTCTGTGAACCACAATGTCAGGGCGATGATAGACCTCTGGTGGAGGGTGGTATATGATTGGCGGGCGGTTGACTACCACATCCTTCTTCTTCTTTCTTCGAATGAAACTGCTGCCATCATCGTCGCCTAAGTCATTGTCTTCGTCATCTATGTCACGCTTTTTGCGTGACGTCGAAGTGTCATGCTTCGCATTCAAGATAGTAAGGTAATGCGGTATCTCGTTTCGCTTGTCAAGCAGATCAGGTGTAACATCTTTGTAACTCAAGGCCTCAGAAGCAGCGTTTTTGGATGATATGACTTCAAACTCATCATCCACATTTCTTTTAGCTTTTGGTTTCCAGTATTGACCCAAATAGTCTAAGTTCTCCAAATATTTGGTATAAATGTCACGTTTTGCTCTTAAGGGATTGTTTTTCTGGCTTGTTTCACTCTTTTTGAGGATTTTACCCCGAATTTCAGCTCTCACAGTTTTGACATTGCGTGGGACGTTGTGCTTGCGAAACGCGTCGCCATGGAAACCACCATGGTAATATCCATGGTAATCGCCGTGGTCTCCATGGTAACCATAATCAGAATACACGTGCTCTGGTATGCCCACATAGCTCGCAGCGTGGGATACAGAGGACCCAGACTGAAGTACTACCGGCCTGGTTACATAGGTATCGTGCGAGTGCATGATTGGCTGATGGACCACGGGCGGTGGTTGGTGAAAAACAATGGATGGTTGATGGTAAATGATAGCAGGTCGATGGACAACCACAGGCGGTTGATGATATATAATGGAAGGCCGGTGCAGCATGATAGGTGCCCGGTGCACTACGATGTCCGGTCTGTGATAGATCTCCGGTGGTGGGTGATAAATAATAGGTGGTCTGTGAATAACTATAGAATTCTTGCGGTTTCCCTTCTGTTCTTTCACCTTTTCAGGATGCAGTTTTTTCACAGTTTTCTTTTTTAGATCCGTCTCAGCTGATCTACGCGAACGATGCTTAGCCGTTTTAGTGGAGTTTCCTTCTCGTACTGCAATGGAGCTCAGGATCTTGGAATTCTTCAATATTTTTGTTCGTTTCTTAGCTGTATTTTTAGCGTTCTTTTTTGGAGTAAGTTTATTCTTCACATGGTTTTTCTTATTGAGTCCCTGGATTGATGCTTTCTTTACGTGAACCCGTGGTTCATAGTTGGCATTACTTGGTCCTAGAGATCGAGTAATAGTGTTGAATTGTTCCTGGCCATCAAGTTGTTCATTCATTCCCATCATTCCAAACATTCCAGGTGTATTCATCCCAAGTCCACTAAATTCCGGTCCATTCATTCCAGGCATCAGAGGGCCATTCATCCCAATTCCTCCCATTCCAAAACCACCCATATTTGGCATGCCATTAAAAGCGTTCATCCCACTCATTCCCATTAAACTGGCAGCTTCACCACTCAAAATCCCCGGGGGAGGATTGCCGTATACGTTCACCGGTGGCGGTACGGGAGTTACGATATCATGCCGTACAAATAGCCTTGGTGCTCGAGGAATGTGAAAGCGTGACTCGGGCATATCGTAGTATCCAAATCTCCGCCTTCCGTACATCCCTCGGCTGTAAGGTCCTCGGAATCGTCTCCGGTACATCGGGTAGTTGTACATATCTTCGACATCTGAACGGTCGTAAAGATCCGGCTCGGGATACCTGTAGTGGTGGTGATGGTGACGAAGGCGGTAACCATAGCGATAAGGATCGAAGCTCCGACGGTAAAACGGAACACCTTCGGGATCATCGAAGTATGGTCGGTAATGATGTCCGGGTGGAGGGATCCATGCTCTGAAAATTAAAGATAACATGATTAACCCTTCGACAAACCTGTTGGAATGGTAGATGACAGGAAAATGTTAATGAAATGTTAATGAAATATAATGACGGTTAGGGGGTGGTGCCAATAGTTAGGGACTTGTCATACATTAGCAGAGAGAGGGGGAGGAGATTCAAAATTCAGAACTGCAAATGACGTGACCCTTCACAGGAACGGGAATAAAATATCTTCTAAAACTCATTAATATTCAGTAGGTTGTACAGCCAATAGCATGTACCAATTGGTGCCACGTGATGGTATCTTTGTACCCGATAAAGACACCAAACCTTGCTAGTTATAGAACTCATTACTAAAACAAGAGTTCTATAACTAACAAGATCGGTTAGTTATAACACTCATTAATAAAATATCAATGTTTTATCAGTTGATAAAACACTGATGCTTATTAATGAGTTCTATAACCAACAAGAACTCATGGCGATCTGGGTGGCTGAAGATGGAATAGATCTTATTCGCTTGGGCGTATTTGTTTTCCCAATACAGGTCACGCGTCATTCCTTTGGGACTCGCCCACTACCTTCAAGTGCACGTGTTCACTTGGTGTCAGAGGAACTCTTTGTGACGTAGGTAGGTTATCTGCG
>JAAAQI020050898.1:0-18034 GCA_011800005.2 Stichodactyla mertensii | reverse complement strand
AATTCGGGGGGCTTACTTTACCAGAGAATGTGTGTAGAGACAGTCGATTGTATCATCGTTTCCCCCCGGATATTCAGTCCGTTGGCACGTGAATTTTGAATTTACCTAAAATAGGAAGTTAGTTATCTAATTTAGGTGACGTCAACTATTCAACAGTGTGACTGAAAGCACTCTACGCTTTTATTTTCGTATTGCCGGTTTTCAAGTCGAGAGGGGCTGGGTACGAGTTCCTAAATTGTGTTGATGACAACACAAAACTCACATAGCCAGAAAGAGCACATCGAACTCTACAACATTCTGAAGTTTGGTGTTAATCGGATCAATATTGATGAATTTACAGCCATTCAAAAATGCTAGAATTTACAAAGAAATGTACGGTGGCCGGACACACAATTTAGGAACTCGTACCCAGCCCCTCTCGACTTGAAAGCCGGCAATGAGCAACCACATGCCATCGATGATCAGTCATTCAGATATGATGTTGATGAATACTGAGTCCGCGATGTATGGGGTCAGCAGTATTCTAGTACGCATGCTCAGAAGTCATCTACCGGCGTGCAAAAATTGCACCATCGATCTCGTGGCTGGTAAAGAAACACGATCAACTCATTAGAAATACCTAAGATCGTGGTCTTTCCCTCGAATATTTAAGTTATTAGAGTTCGGCCATGGCTTTATCAAATCAGGACGCATCAGCTCCTGATTCATGGGATTCGATCGAAGATCCAGGCCCGGGAGAAGAATTATCTACACAACTAAAAAAACTCAATGTTAATGCTACTCCATTTGTACCAAACGTTAACGCTCCGGTATTTGTACCCTCGTTTATGAAGGCTCAACAACAGCAAGGTAAACTAAAGAATGATTTTCTTTTCATGGTGTTTTGGTTAAATTCAACTGTCTTGTCTGTTCCTTACGTCTTGTATTCGCCATCTTGTAATCTTCCCATAATGTCATTGATATCTTTTTTCTAAGCCTAATACTTTGATTCTCATATATTTTTGGATTTGATTAGTTTTTAGGTTCCCTCAGTTTAGTTTTGTGAAAAATTAATTCATTTTTCCGACTTTTTGATTATTTTTATGAAGAGCAAGAAAAGCCCCCCAGCATTAATCCTGAACCAACTAAAGACGAAAAGAGCGAAGATAATTCTCAAGTTCCAAGTAGTAAGTTGAATTTTTGACAGATGACATGCATTTTCCTTCTATTAACATCTCAAAGAAATAATAAAATAATGCTGTTGAAAAATAGGAATTGAAACAATGAAGAAAGCAATACTGTGAAATGTAATAATGAATGAATGGAATGGAATGGAATGGAATGAATGAATGAATGAATGAATTAATTAATTCAAGGAAATGCAATTTTTTTGCTTTAATGGGAAGGTCGGGGCTGCTAAAGGGAATCGCAACTTGTATAATAATTTCTGATATTCAGAGGAAAATGCTTTAAGATGAAAACCTTTGGTTACATGTACAGTAGGTCATATGAAGTTTAATTGTCAAGCTGTGAACCCCCCCCCCCCCAAAAAAAAGAAATAGCTGATAACCACAGAATATTAGAATTTGTAAGTAATGGGCTTTAATCATGCAGCAGAGGAGACAGGTAATGACATGGATGTTGATGAAGAATCAAAGCCAGAAGAAATGGAACAAGATGAAGGTACAAGATATAATCATGTAGTTCCTTTTGTTATGTATTAACACTATGTGTGTGTGAATAAATAAAAGTCTAAAGTCAAACTATATCCTAGGGCACAACAAACATAATTTGCAATCTTCCAGAAAACCATCAAATAGACCTTTCCTGAATTCACTTGATGATCGCAAAACAATATTTCAAAGTCAAGACTGAACTTGATTCTTTTATTTATCAAGGCCAACCTCAACTTGAAACTATTGTTTCAAATAGACCTTTCCCAAATTTGCTTATGTGATCATGAAACAATTGTTCAAATTTGAAACTGAACATGATTTTTTTATTTATCAAGGCCAACCTTGACTTGAAACCATTGTTTCTAGATCATCCAAGGGAATTTGGGGAAAGGTCTATTAGTTCTAGATTGGTTAGTCTTTGTTTTACACCAAATACTAAAGTAAATTAAAGGTGAAAGCAGGGCAAAAATTACAGCAGGTCAGTTACAGTACCACTCATGAAGACTGGCCAAGTGAATTTTAGGGACTGTCTATTATTTGTGTGTGTGTTGGGGCGGGGGGGAGGAGGGGGCTGGCAAGATTCATCTAAATGAAACAAAAAACATGACCTCACCCCCTCAAGATTATTCCACCTTTCTATGCATAATTTTTATGTTTCCTTCTCTCAATGTCACACATTTTTGATGGTGCTCCTTTATTCTTGCCAACCTTGTTACAAAGGTAGTGCTCCTTCATTCTTACCGACTTACTTGTTTTTACCACTACTGTAACAACTTCACTGGTCACTGGTCAAAATGAAAGGCAGTTGTTTTTATCTATGTAAACATATTTTCTGTTAGCTCTGGATGACTAAATTCAGATGTTTGTCAGAAGTTGGTAAGTCTTTGTTTGACACCAAACACTAAAGTAAATGAAAGGTGAAAGCAGGGTAAAAATTACAGCACGTCAGTTACCAGTCATTAGGACTGGCCAAATGAATTTTGGGGACTGGGACAAATTTTTTTTCAGTCTTGATATCTGCAGCTAAAAAAACCTCTCGATAGTCAACATGGAAATAAGCAGTTCTGCATTTTGAGAAGCCCAACCTGATTACATATGTATCACACATTATTCTATAAAGTATGTTTTCTTCAGATGTAAAAATGTCTTTTGATTTGAACAGTTTTTAAACCATTAAAATTTTTTTTTTCTATTTTAGACGAGGAAAAACAGGTGGAATCACATAGTAAGCCTGAAGTCACAAAGTCAAAAAAGAAAGAAGCTCCTGTAGAAGAAGAAGAGGACACTGATTCTAGAGAACATGTGAATATCATCTTCATTGGTCATGTTGGTAAGATTACATGTTCAGCCCTGTGTGGAACTCCTGTGGATCAAATTCCACAGGGAACCTAAAATGCTATTTTATCAGTACAGGGTTAATGTACAATTTGCTATTGATTTACAAACAAGGACTTCATGCAGTGTATTCTTCAAATATTCTTTAATATGAAATTGTGTTGCAGGTCTATCAGTTATTTAGATATTGTTACATGTACATGTACAGTGTTTATGTATGTCACATTATTTTTATTGTTAGCTCATGTTAGATATTGTGTGTTTATTTCTTACAGATGCTGGCAAGTCAACAATTGGTGGCCATGTTATGTAAGTAATATGGACAGTATTGCATGGATTCTTGGTCTAAACCTGATGTCAAGAATTTTGTCTTGACTTGGTGTATTTATACGTACACTGTACATCATCCATCATGGGTGGCCTTGCCTTTTATTCTCTTGGGAATGACTGTAAACCACCTACAATTCACTGATTTACCCATAGCCATCATGTAGTATAAGTTGTGTTACAGTCCCCAAAAAGTTTGGATATTGATTGTGTGATTGGTACAAATGTACTAACTTTTGAACAAATTATGAACTAGTGGCAAGTAGATGAATATACATGTATGAATATTTCTTAATCTTTTTTCATAAACTAGCTTCATGTGTTTGTGCTGTTTTTGCTACAGGTATTTGACAGGACAAGTAGACAAGAGAACGTTAGAGAAATATGAACGTGAAGCCAAGGAAAAAAACAGAGAAACATGGTAACCTTTCTTAAAAGTAGAAACTTATTAGATTACATGTTACACATGCATTACATAGCTCAAGATCTACATGTGTATAGTAACTGTCCACAAAATGTTTGTGAGCATACTCATACATTACAGGTATGATAAAAATTCCAAGTTTGATGATTCATGAAGTTATTGTGTTTCTCTCTCCTTAGTAGGATTTAATCAATCATTTTATATCTTGTGTTAGGTATCTTTCATGGGCCCTAGATACAAACCAAGAAGAAAGAGATAAGGTTAGTTTGTAATATTACACTTCTGTCTATATACAGTATATATTGTTGCTTTTTCTAGCTTTTTCATTGCATTGGTGTATTTTGTTGTATTGTTGTTGCCTGCTTGTAACATTGTAGATAAATGTTTTGATACAACCAACCCCAGATGTATAAAAATTATGAATTCTGACCTCAAAACAGTGACACAGGGTTTTGATATACCTAAAAAATAAGAGAGAAACAGGCCAAGGGGGGGAATTAACTGTTTTTCTAATGCTTTGTTCCTTGATTTCCTAGGGCAAGACTGTAGAAGTAGGACGAGCTGCCTTTGACACAGCCAATAAACATTTCACATTACTTGATGCTCCTGGTCACAAGAGTTTTGTACCCAACATGATCAGTGGTGCAGCACAAGCTGACCTGGGGGTTTTGGTAAGAACCTTTGCCTTTCTGTTACTCCAATACATGTATTTTTGCTGAACAAAGGATTCTTTTTGGGGAGAGACAATGTGGTGGGGGAGGGGGGAGGGGTGGTTGATCTGTAAATATCCACTGGGGCTGGAGTTTTTATTATTTCTATTTCCAAAGATTAAAGACAACCTGTTTATTTATGATTTAGCTTTGATTTTAAATTTACATAGTTGTTGTTTTTGCCAGGTTATTTCTGCTCGCAAGGGGGAGTTCGAAACAGGCTTTGAAAGAGGTGGTCAAACTAGGTAAGAAAGTTTGTGACTGTTTAAACATTTGTAGAGTGTTTTCGCATGACATCATCATGGCCATGTCAGTGTACCATTTATAAAATATTTTGGAGTTAAGTCCTTTTGTTTGGAATGGCCAAAACACTCTGTACGTCCATTTGATTTTATTTATTATTTTGCAATGGATAAGAATAAAGGTACTGACTGACGCATTAGAGTGAGATATGTACTGCGATTTCTAACAAATTTTCTTTACTAGAGAGCATGCTATGCTTGCCAAGACAGCAGGAGTCAAGCACTTGGTTGTGTTGGTAAACAAAATGGATGACCCCACTGTAGAATGGGAAGAACAGAGGTAATAAAATAAAGCATTTTCTTACCTAACCACCGACCACCTTACATGTAATTACATACCAAGGTGTATCTAATACATTTACCTACCTTGTATCATACCAACTCACTTTGCCTACCTACATATAGGTGTACTGATTCTTACCCATCTCTACACATTTGCACCTATAATTCTAAGGCCTTTCTCACCTGGCAGCCATATTTATTCACATGAGAATAAAAACCTTTGATTATGCCCAGCTAAACTCATTCTGAAGTGCTTGAATACAAGTTAACTTGGCTGCCACATGAGAAAGATATACCAGCTTGCTTACCCACCTACCTACAGTACCTAAATGTACCTACTTACCTACCTACAATCTCGGAAAACAATATTAGAACAAAATTGGTTATCTTGGAGTTAATTTCCCCTCTCCAGCACTTTGACATTGTTTTTGGGATTGTTTGGGCATCATCTTGCAATGTGTGAGGGGCTACATGTATGTTACTCCTTTAATCCACAATGTTGCTTTGAGGGGGGGGAGAGGAGGTGGTAATACAAAGAAGTAAGGATATAATAAACAGTCAAGAATAGATAAGCATGTTAACCATTCCAATGATTTTTTTCCGTGATTGTACCTACCTACCTTACCTACATACCTACACTGTAGGTGTACCAAATACATGTACCTAACCATGCACATTTCATACCTACATTGTGTAGTACTGTATATGTACATACCCATCTATACCTACATGCACTAACCTGATGTCCACTGTTTACTGGTGCAGATGCCTGTCATTGACACAGTTTTTGTCATTAATGCTTATCGCATCTCTTACTGTATTTATTTTCCTGTTGTGCTGTTATTTTGTTCATTCTTTTGTATTTGTTGCTCATAGATATGAAGAAATCAAGGTGAAACTCACACCTTTCCTCAAGAAATTAGGATTTAACCCCAAGACAGGTGAGCATTGGAAGAATGATGGTGTTTCACTAAAACTCACATTTATCTTACATTAAATTGTCCATATAAAAGCATGCTGCCATGTGAAAGATTTTCAGGGTCCTCTGCATCTTTCCCTTTATCCTTCTCAAACCATGCTATTGATATTCTTTTTAAGCCTTACAAAATGCTTTTCCATGTTCTATGCTGTTTTATCAACACGTGGAATGTTGGGGAAAACATGAGAAAAGTTTTAGGATCACGAGCCGTAGGCATTTTATAAAGGTTTTACTTAATGACATACATGTAAGCTTCCATGGAAACCATGTTTCTATGCTGTTATATCACATGGTTATTAGCCACTCAGTGTGTATGTTATCAAGGTTATTTTATAATTGTTGATAACAAGAGAAGTACATTAAACATTTTACTTGTTTTTCAGATATAATGTACATGCCCTGTTCTGGGCTTACAGGTGCTAATCTTAAAGAGCCTTTGGATCCTAAAGTTTGTCCTTGGTATAGGTAAGTTGGTTTATACTAGAGAAACCAGAAGTAACATTTTGATTCAGTGCAGAAACAAATTGTCACAGTAACATTGTTATTTACATGTAAGCTTCATGTACATAATCCAATCTATGATATTAATGTTCATTCCAGTGGGAAGCCATTCTTAACTTACATTGATGAGCTTCCAACACTAGACAGATCAGTGGACGGCCCAGTAAGATTGCCAATAGCTGATAAATACAGGGTAAGATCACATACATGTAAATATATATTCTACTCATCATAACAGTCATTCTTGTAATCCAAAAAGAATAGCAGCAACTTCATCATCACCAATTCTCATCATCATCATCATCATTGCTATTCTTTATCATCTTTGTCCATACCTTTACCACTATCAGCATTGCGCTGTCATTTTCGTCATCAACATCATCATCATCATCAACATCATCAACATATAATCAGCACCTTTTCTTCAATCTCATCATTAATCTATTATTCTTTTATTTGTTTAGGATATGGGAACTATTATTTTTGGAAAACTTGAATCTGGGAAAATCAATAAAGGAATGTCACTGATATTAATGCCAAACAAGGTATGGCAGGGTACTAATGTGAATGTTTACCTTTACCTTCATCTAAACAAATATTCACCAATAATCCCCTCAAGCAATTTTTCTACCTGAAAACTCTTGAAAATTGAATCCAATACTTTTGAATCTCAGACAAGTCCAAAACTTTTAACCTGAGTGTGTGAATTATCTAAAATCCACACAAGAAATGATTTTCAAAACAAAGACTCAGTGGCCACAGGTTTTAATCAACAATACTTTGCATGATTACTTGTTTGCTCAGCTGGATGTAGTTGTACCTGATGCTTTAATTACGTAGATTAATCCTTACACTTTCCATATTGCAAGGAGCAACACCATTGCTCACTGGTTTCCTAACAAAGAATTTTTCTGTGTAGGTGTCTGTTGAAATTGTAACTGTTGTGTATGACGATGAAGAGAGAAATAATGCAAGGGCTGGTGATAATGTAAAACTTCGACTAAAAGGTGTTGAGGAAGAGGTGAGTGACAATTGGTCTACAGCATTCAGCTTTCAGAAATTCAAGAAAGATTAGGAATGAACTCTATCTTGTTCCCACAATGAATCTCAGAATTCAATCACTCTACTTTGGTACAGTGGTTCAGGATGCTGGTTTAAGCCTAGCAGATGCCATATATAAGTAGAATTGTTAGATGTGTTTATCTCTCCCTTGCCATGAGGGTTTTTCTCTGGGTTCTCCGGTTTTCCTCCCTCTGTAAAATAGGAGTACATGACACCTTCCCCCCCTCCATCCCAAGGCCAGTAAGGCAAAGTAAGGCATTTGTGTTGTTTTTGTTAGGATGTGTCACAAGGATTTGTGTTGTGCTCTCCTGACAGTCTCTGCCATACAGTCAGGAAATTTGATGCACAGGTACGTAGGTTAGGTTAATTGCTCTGTTTCACAGACTATTGTTACAATAAACTGTAAGTGGACCCCATCACCTAAAACCAGAATTCTCCAGAAATTTGTCCCATAAAAGGGATTCCAGAATGGTGTTGAATTCTGGACTCCAAGTACTGGATTCTGGATTCCAAGTACTGGATTTCAGATTCTGTCTGCTGGATTCCAGATTTCAAATCTTGGATTCTGGATTCCAAAAGGCAAATTTATTTGGATTCCAGATTCCAATTGCTGGATTCTGGATTTTAACTCTTAGATTTTGGATTTCAAAACTCTTCTTTATGATGTTTGATTCAAGTATCCAAGGCCTACATCTATGACTCTAACTACTTGCTTGCTGCAGTATGTAAAGAGATAAATAACCACCATTCATGTAGGAATATTTCTTGTTTTCTAGGTTGTCATTCTGGAATATAAGTCTATTATTTGTGCAGGTTATCGAGCTGTTCTACATATCCATAACGTTGTGGAAGAAGTATCTATCGCGGTAAGAAGTTTATACTTATGGTAACTCTCAACATTACTACCAAAACATTCTTCTACTATGCTCCTCCTTTAATCATCATCATCAAGAATAACAACAGCAGTAACATCAACGGTGCATCATCAATATCATCATCACTATCATTAGCGTCATCATCATCACCAACATCATCAACACATTCTACTCCCTTCATAACAACGACAGCATCATCACCATATGATTGTGATGTTGATCATGGTCATGATCAACATCACAATCATCATCATTACCATCATCATCAATAACATCAATAACAGCATCAACAACAATAGCATCAATAATAGCGTCACCATCATCTCGTCACTCCTCTATATTTGTATTGATGTCTTCCAGTAGTTATCTTCTAGCTATTGTACTTATCTTTCTGCGTGAGTGTCATCTAAACTTACACCTGCCTGTATTTTACCTTTTTTAGAGAATTACTTTTCTTTCTCTGATACATTGATTTCTTTTTCAGGCGCTAATTGCTCGAATCGACAGGAAAACTGGCAGTAAAGAAGGCGACAGACCTCGATTTATAAAACAAGATCAGATAGCAATCGTAAGACTAGAGACACAAGGAGTTATATGCATCGAAAAATTCAAAGATTTTCCTCAGATGGGTCGATTCACTCTAAGAGATGAAGGTAAGTTTACGAGTAAGACGTATTTAAAATCCCTGTTCCCGCGACTTTGATGGGTTGTGTAAGTTAAAGTGTTCTAGCTTCGTCAGTGAACCACTCAGAGGGTTTTAAGTTTGACAGATAAAGACAAATTTGCCAAAAACAGCCAAGAAACCTACTTCGTCTCCGTTGTCGGGGGAACAGAAGTGTTCAAAGCGCTATAATTCTCAATATGGTTGATGAACAGTGGATGCTGTAAAACCGAAAACTGTAGACCTTAATGATGGCCGCCGCTAATTTGCATAAGCCAAAAGCTTTATGATTGAGAAAATATTATAACTTCACATGAAAGACCATCAGTGAATTTGTAATTGTGCACAGTTTCAAAGAATAATGATAAATCCTTGCAGAGTTATAAGACTTAAAAATGTGCCAAAAACGTGAAAACGAGGCTGGTCGGGCCTTGGTTGTATTTCACTGACAAATCCTTCCCTGGTATTTATGCTAGTTATAAGGCAAGCACTATATGGGGACAAGGGGACAGGCAGAGGATACGTGAGGGATGCCCAGGGGACGAGAGGACTACACGTTTGGTACAAAGACACCTTAGGCCAGCCTTTGACTAACTCCACGATCCTGTGCTTTGCAAATTCCTAGGTATTTTTCCTCCGAACTCCGTAAAGGAGAATTGACCGTTGAAATGTTTTGTGATTCTTCACAGGCAAAACGATCGCCATTGGCAAAGTCCTTAAGTTGTTACCTGGTTAGGGAATCCCAAAGGAAAAAAAGAAAAAGAAAAACAATTGCAACAAAAGGAATAAAAACTATCAGAGAATATCTGACGTCTGCTGTATATGGCTGGAACGTCCGTCCGTTGGAAGAAATGAGCCGCAAAGTGAAGAAATAAGAAATACTACATAATCATTTAGAGCAGATTTGTATGACTGTGAAAAGCTCTAGGCATGAACACGGGCGTAACACGGTCAGGTACGGCAAAGCAAGTAAAAATTCTAGAAAACTTCAAGGTCGCAGCAAGGCTCGCCGATCGTCCTGCGAGCTGTTCACAGTCATACGAAATCTGCTCTAAAGAAATTTCATATATGACAAACAGTATCTGTCCGTGGAAAGGCCCGGATGTGTCGTACCATATGCGCTTGGTGGTAAACTCGTGCCTCATTCAGCAGATGATAGCTTTACTACAAAGAAACGTTCCTGCAACGGTGTTTAATGTTTGTTAGCTGTTAACTCTGTTAACGCGACGAAAATTTCTAAATTGAGTTTGATTTTAGTTTCGTTAGAGTGCTACTATATTTTTTAGCCATATAAAACCTGCGGGCATATCTGTGCCGGACATAAACACGCTGGGAGATGTAGAGCACGAGAAAAGCGAGGTTAGGAACACTAGGAGTTGCCGAGTAATTCTACTACTTTTCGAGTGCTCTACATCTCCCAGCGTGCTTATATCACAGTACAGAGGCTTTCGCACTGATTTATATTGCTGAAATATATTACATCCTTTATCGGTAGTACGAACACTGCTCCAAAATCTTTTCAGGGCTCGAAATAGGAAAAAAATGACCTGCCACAACTTTTGTTATCTTGGCAGTTGAAACAAATATTCACCTGTCATTTTCTTTTGCTTTTGGCAGTCCATTTTCTTTTTGGACTGCCAAATATTAAATAAGGCCTGTCTCTTGGCCATTGGCAGGCTGCTATTTCGAGCCCTGCTTTTGAGATTTCTTGAATAATGTGTTTAACAGATATTCAAGGAATATTGTAATAAAAAGGGTAAACTATGAAATGAAATCACACTAAAATATTGGAAAGTTACTTCACGCGCATCGCTATTACTCTTGCAAGATTTTTCAGCGCGAGCTCGATTCAACTTTTCACAAAGAACGCTGTTTATTTTTTATGTTCTGTTATGAGCAATAAAATTGTGAAGAGAAAACTGAAAAGTTACAGTGATTGGAAATTAAAGGAAGGGTATGGGAAACACAGTCGGGGTTTGATAAGCTTCGTTTTCACGCTTTCAGACTTCTAACAATGAATTGTTTAAGGACGTTCGTGGCCATTGTTTATGCGCATTCTTTCCGCGCGCGCGCTCGGGCTATTTCAAATGAGTGAGGAACGCCTGGATGATTTTGTTTATATAACAAACGCGATCAAATTCAAAATGGCGGCCATATCTTCAAAGTTTGTCGTAACATCTCCAAAACGAAGTTGGTCACCTTTTTTTTATTTGCTCACTTTACTTCTATTATGATGTAGTTTCATCAGGCAAAGTTAAAAAAATCTGACGATGGGATCTTTTGCCCATGAATTTCCTTAAAATTGGGACACGATTCAAAATTAATGCACACAGGTGCAGTATTAATTAAAGACCACGTTGCGATAAAAATCCTATTTCTAAGAATTTTTGTGCTTTTATTCGTTGGTGGTCGGTAATACTCGGGTTATTCCCAAGCGGATCAAAAGTCAAGGGCGTGACAGCCATGTTGGAGGTACAGACAAAAAGACCGAATGCCTAATCTTTTGTTAAATAACAGCAACATGGCCCTTTTACCATTCACCCTGATGATGGACGATCGTCTGCAGGCTTGGTTAATAAAGTTTTAATAATTGCTTTGTCATCGGAGGACATGGCCTTTGGTCAGTTTTCCTTGAAAAGTCCTGGGTTTTTGTAAGTCCTTGAAAAGTCCTTGAATTTCCTTCAAGCATAGTCGTGTACGATTGTATACATGCCTTCTAGCCCCTTATTACCGAAATCCTGATCAAATGAGAAAAAGCAATTGAAAACTGTTGCCTTCCTAACCAGATTACATTTTATCAGGAGATAAGTGAATTAGTAGAGGGAAACATTTTAGGATTGTTAAAAACCTGTCTCCGCTAAGAAAGGGATTTTGGGCTACCTGTGGATAAAGTGATTTTCGCGCCATTTTCGCGTCCTCCATCTTTGACCAAAACAATCGAGTCATGCGGAATTTAATTGAAATAATGAAACTGATGTACAAGAACGAGGTTGTTTAATCCCAGACCAGGATGAGGTAAGCTTAATTTTGTTTGTTAGGCTATAAAAAAGATTTTGAATAACGATATTTTTCGAGAAAATTAAGCCTTAATTTTTTCCTTGGCTTTAGAATCAATTGACAGTAGCCGATGTGAAAATTCTACTTTGTTGATGTACTCTATGGCTTATATTAAATCGTAGATGTAGTAGTCATAATGTGGGCTTGCTTTGCGAGGCCCAGTGTCCTGCAGGATAATATTGCTTGTTTGCAACCATTCCCCAAAGAATCAAAAGATAAAGGCATGGCGGCCATGTTGGTGGTACAGACAAAAGGACCAAATGAGAAATCTTTTGTTTCATGGCACCAACATGGCCGCGATGACATAACGTGCAAACAAGCAATAAATGTCATTTGAATTCAATGATGCCACTGTTGTACCATTCCTGTTACTAGCTACTTTATTGGATAAACTCTCCTTAGAGCAAATCATGTTGTGGGTAAGGATGTAAAAGGGGTATTCTAGAATAAAAAAACTGTATTCATGGGGACAAATCAAGGGAGTCTTTTCCAATTGACCTATTTACTTTGGTCATAATGTTTTCCCACAACATTCTCTTAGATTCTTTGTTTTTGGTTCATAAATATTATTGTATCCTGTCAATTGCTTTTGCAAAACTAAGAAATAAAACCCAAGAGAATGAGATGTTTTGCTGATGAAGGACTATTATGTGTTACCCTTGTCAAACAAACAAAGAATTATTTAAAATAATCAATTGATCACAGACATAGTTCATGATCACTGAAGGATGGCATTCAAACTAATAAAAACCAATCAAGGTTTCTTTTCTTTTCTTTTCGTTTTTTCTTTTCTTTTTTTTTACAGAAATCCAAATAAGTATGTAAATAATAACTATATATTCTGAACATTTCCAACTTCATGTGTTTTTTGTTATGAAGTGTATCCATTGATCTTCTGGATCTATTCATTTGACCACCAACAAACTCACCCATCCTAGAGGTGGATCGAGGATTTTACAAAGGCAGGGTTACTGAGCCTAAATGGCTCAATGCAAGGTATATATTCCCTATCTTAGAATTTTCTTTAATAATGTTCATATTTCCTATCCTTAATCCTCCAAAAAGGGAGTTGGTTAGCCCTGGAACCATCAATTAATCATTAAATCAATTCATCCCTCCCTCTTCCTATTCAACCACTCATCCACCAATTTATTCATTCATCCATCTGCTCATTCACCAATTTTTCTAAGCCATCAACTTCACTTCACTTTATCTTTAGTTTCCTTTAGTGAATGTACAATTCATCTATTCTATTTATATTTATATTGCATGCTTTAATACCTTTGGATGGTAAAAGTAACAGCACAAAGAAAGAAAACTATAAAACTATCATTTAACCTAAAGGAGCATTTTCTTCTATATATTAGCATACTGACCACTTGTAATGAAAATACAGCTATCAGAAAAACACAAACACACTGATGCTTGAGGAACTTAAGGTATCTTTATATTTTCTATCATCTAGCTAACACCAAAGAAACATGGTCTGTAAGTATAATTACGTAATGTGTACTTCAAATAAGGCCATTGTTATTATAAATGCATGCTTTTCATTGGATAAACCTTTATGGCAACAAAGGAATGATCATTTGCAAATCAATAACAAATATCAATTCGCCTAAACAGTATACAAGGTTTAAAGGTTTTGTATACAGACTGCTAATATGTTATATCTATTTCTATTGTATTTATTTATGAATAAGGTCATGCTCTTTAGCATGCAGGAATTTTGAGAACATCTGAACATCAAATTGCTGAAGCTAAAGGTTCTCACAGTAAGAAAGATAATGCATTGCCTGCATTAACTTCGTTTAAAAGGAACTCCAAAGACCAGAAATTCCACACAAAACCCATGGCTATCTTTTTAGCGATTTACATTTTTAAGCATATATACTGACAAACACCAAATCTTGGATATTGGACACGACATTTTGTTACATTACAAGTGTCATGCATGACGTTTCCTTAGACCATTAAGCACTCTTTTATCAAGCCGTCTTGGAGATTTGAAAAACAATGATTTTTTGTTGGATATTTACTGAAATAGTTAACAATAGCGTGACATTTAAATTGACGTGTCGGGCATGCATGACTCTCTTGAGTTTTGTCATTAGTGCTACTTTGTGAACATCTCTTGCGTGACGAAGTCCATAAACCCTAGGTATCGATGGTAGTACTTCATACAAGTTTGTGCGACGAACGGTGTACATTTGTGGAGCTTGTTAAACGAACGATTTAAACATTTTGCACAAAAAAAAAAGGGAAAAAAATCTTTCCAACAAGAAATTGTGTGTCGATAGGTTCGTGACAATGATCTATCGTCATGCATCTTTCTGAACTCAGGAATAATTTGGGAAATTCTAGAGTTGATAGGAATCCAGCGTTTCATCATATCTGGATTCTTCTTTTGGTTAATGGAGGCATATTAGTGGATGGCAGCCTGCAGACGTGTCCAACTACATCTACAGCTACTATAACGACTCCTTGTGAGTTCTCTCCTGGCGTACACTCCTTCCAATCGTTGGTAATCGCTAGTGATGTGTACTTTAAGACGACTCTTGCCTCAAGTCAACACATTCTAAAAGTTGCCCAAACTTTGGAAATCCGGTCTACTGGCAGTCTAAGTGTTGGCTTGAACGAGGAGTCGTCCAACCAAGGTGCTGGCGTAGACCACAGCAGCAGAGGAACGGGAGGAAGCTTTGGTGGTCGTGGAGGAGCAGCCTCTGGAATGAGTCTAACGTCCTTGCAAGCTGTACCCTATGGACACCCCTATAATGTGTCTACCCCTGGAAGCCGTGGCGGTGGGTCTGGTCGTGGCAAAGGAGGAGGCTTCCTTCAATTAGAAGCTCGTAAAGTCATTATCAATGGTGTAGTGAGTGCTAATGGAGGAACTGCTTTCGGGGATGGGGGTGGAGGTAGCGGTGGAGGAATAGCTGTGTATGCGTTTGAAATTGATGGATCTGGAAAGATAGAGGCCAATGGTGGTCTTGGCAGTGGTACAGGTGGTGGTGGTAGTGGTGGGAGGCTGTCCATCATGTACAGGCAAGGTACATTCAGGCTTAAAACACATACCTACGGAGGCAAAACGGGTACGTTAATTTATGTACACATATAATTTATTTAACACTTGATTAAAAAATAATTTATTGGAATTCATTTTTAACCGTAAATTTTGAAATTCTATTGCAGACATCATGCTCTAAATCCATTAATTAAAATTTTCAGTTGAACAAAAAATTTTAATAATTCTCTTTATGGTCGCAAAATGGTTGTTTAAATTCAGTTAATAAGCATTTTGTAAATTTTTTTCGGCTACTTGTCAAGACCAGTCTAAGTATCTGTCACCAGCTGAGGGGACAACCTACGATGGCTTAAGAACGACTTTTATTATGATAAAATTAAAAGATGTAGGTGTATGAGAGATACCAGTGTTGGCATACTGTTCGCGATCAAGGCTTGGGAATTTCGCAATCGTTTGTCTCGTACGTCGATTTTGAATTTTGCCGAATATTAATCTGCCTATATCTTTGATATTCTCCTCAAGAGATTGACTTGCCCTTGCGACTCTTCTATTATCTTCCTTTATCTTTTAAATTAACAGCTTTTTTTATTCTCTTGGGTTATTTTTATGTCTTGCATCTTTTATTTCTTAGTAAGTAATTTATTTTATTCAGCTTTGACAAGACGTGCTACATTTTTTGCTATTCGTTTTGTGTTCGTGATGCGGAATAAACCTAGTGCTATGACGTAACATCCTGACTAAAAATTAAGATTCGCTTCAGCAACTAAGAAAACTGGTCAACCTGGTTTGATATCAGGAATTGGGATTTCACTGTGATATTTTTGTTTCTGCATCGTTTCCTGCTGTTGCTAAAAACTGGCCTTCATTTATGTCCTGCTGCACTAGTGAAGAATCACAAGCTTAGCAAGGGCAAGGTGCCTCTAGAAACCAAAGGGGTTATACCATACATAGACAAAGGAAAGAAATGTAACGAAAACTTAATGGAATATAAAGACAGGGAGATGATAAGGGAGAAATCCATAAGTTGATCTTAATTGTTGTTTTTTCTTTGATATCTAGAGTTTTATCTTTCATTCGTTCTACATGCCTATTCTTGTTCTCCACTGCCAATATATTTCGCTTTCATCAGCTATCAATGTTACGCGCTAAATGCTTCAGTGTCTGAACGTGAACTTTGACATTTATGTTTTAGCTTGTTAAGCGAAATTGTTTTCATTTTGATTGTTTTGGAGTTAACGTCGAAGAATACGTCAAAGGCTATGATACTAAACTACTTAAGTAAACAATAGTGTCTTGTGGACCGGTAAAAAATTAGAGGGGAGGGGGGGCTGGTGCAAATAGGGGAGAGTCATTTTTTATGCAAACGTAAAGGGGAGGGTTAGAAAAGTCTGTTTGATACTTTGAGGGGATCATACCAATATATGTAAGATATTATGGGGACCAGCAATTATTCTGCAGTAGGAAAAGGGAGGGCCTCATGTCTTCAGTTGTACAACATGCACATCAAAAGGAAAATGTACCACCTCTCCCTCTAATTAATGAACGGTCCCTTGGTTGTTCAGTCACGGTTACCTGTGCTGCCGGTCAATATCATAGAAAGGAGTATGAAGTAGGGTACAAGGGTACTACCATCTATAAGCTGTGACGAAGTGCACGTTCTTCATTATAACTAGTATTTACTAGTTGAATGATCTTGAATGGTAGTAGAAGTTTCTAGAATGTTCTTCCTTCTCAAAGATCAGTAAAAGTTTTTATTTCTGTTTGTTTCTAGAAGGATCTAGAATTCTTGTAATAAATAGCCATTATGTAAGCTACTAAATATAGGTACTATGGAAGGTTCCAGAAAACTAGACTAAGGGTATAGAAGTGGCTTACTGCTTTAGTCAGTCTTCCTAGTCAGTTTAAGCTTCACTGACAACTAAAGAAGTTTATTATTTGAGGCTTTCTCGTTGGAGTTTGTGACAAGGCTCTTCATAGCCCGAAAATATACATGACCTTAAAAACTGAACCGCCTATTTAGCCTTTTAGATCAAATTTAGGTGTAGTTGGTCAGGTTTTTGTGTACGTGGTGGTAGGTGCAGTCCATGAACTGCGGTCTTAGATGAGTTGAGTTGGGTACCCGATGGCCTTCCAGAATAGAGATGAGATGTTTATGTTAATATTAGAACACTTTTTCCTTGAGGATTTTATAATCATAAAGTTTGTTTTTTCCATATTTATTGATAATTTGTTTATGTCACACCATGTAATAAGAATGTTTTGTGCAACTCTTTATGGCGCACAGACAGAAAGTGCTCTTTCACTTCTAAACATGCTGGAAACTCTCATAATATCTATAAGCTGCAAATGCTAATATTTACTCACCTTTGGCACATAAACCAGTTACCCAGTATATTTGATGATTATTTTAGATATGCAAGTGTACATTCCTACAATACTAGGCATGCTTCAAAACAATGTCTACATAAACGATATGCAAGAACAAATGCTGGAAAACAAACAGTTTCCTTTACGGTAGTGGATTATTGGAAGAATCTTCCAACTTCACTGAAAGATCTTCCAACATATTTATTTCCTAAAAAAAACAAAATTTATCTCTTACTTTCTCAAATGAAGCACCGTTAATATTATCATTATTATATATATTTTTTCTTTTCTTTTCTGTTTTTTGCGTTCCTAAGGAAATATATGTAGTATGCCATTACTATTACTTATATTACCTTATTACCTTAATATTTAACAATTATTCCACGAAATCGAGTCGGATGTTTACGTCCACACTGACAAAGATCAAATGAACCAAATGAATTCTTATTTTGGCAGAAACTATATCTATGTCAGA
>JAAAQI020050787.1:0-18035 GCA_011800005.2 Stichodactyla mertensii | reverse complement strand
TTAGAAATGATCATTTATTACGGGATTTACATGACAAATCGATGAAAAATAGCAAAGAACGAGATAAGATACCTGTTTGAAGAAAGATTTAGGGTCGTTAACTGGTCCTACACGCTAAATGAAGGTTTTAAAAAAACACCAACAACTCCTTTGCCGGTGAAAGCATGTTCTTAGTGTGTTCTTGAATGTTCTCGAGTTTCCACGTGGGGGTGGGGGTGCGGAGGTAAGCGAAGCACAGAAAACTCAAACTATCCAATATTCATTTTAAAATTCCATTTTTTTTTTAAGAATGAATTCCAGCAATATTCTTGTTCTAGTCTAAAGAACAACAGTGGTTTTTCACTGCCAAAACACCAGCGCCAACATAAAACCCCAGTGTGTGTGCGTCTAATCAATCAGCGAAAATCCACAATCACACCCTGAACATGTACCGCTCAGACTAATTAACATGACAAAAGTCCCGTCCAGGACAAGAAAGCGTGATATCAAACCACAGGTAGCCCAGTTTACGCTCTCAGAGCATCTAGTTTTTACATATGAAATATTACCGAGTTTTTGCAATGAGGAAAAATAGGTATTTCATCAATAAGTATATAATAAACTCCAATATTACATGTACATCCATTTATCCAGAACAAGTTTCTGAAGACCAAATATTTGACATTTCAGTTCACAAACAAACTATCCCTGGGAATAAGTCTCTTAATGACCAACAACAAATTTAACACCAGAATGACAGAAGAATCAGTTTCATGTAAGAGAGAAATGTGTCTTCTTAAATAGGCCTTTTCCTGAATTTGCTTCATTGACCCTATGAAACCAATGGTTTCAATTCAAGGCCGAACTTGATTAGCATACATTTACTGTAACATATCAAGTCCAAACCTTGATTTGGATTCTGGGGTCATTTCTTCATGGTCATGGAAGTGAATTCAGGAAAGGTCTACTTCCCCTTTTGAAAAATACCATACCAATGTTTATATCTGCTTCAATGGAATAAACACCTTGTTATGATGGAGCAGTTTGTGTGTCCCTATGATCCCTAGAGCTATGTGGGTTGGAGTCTTGTTTTCCTGGTAGGGACACCCATCCTGAACAGGTCACAGGGTAGATGCCAAGCAAGGAGTTATTCCTTGGTGTTCTACATTGGGGGTTGGGTGCATGGCTAACGACCTTGCCCCATATATTGTGCAATGTTATAAGAAACTGAAAGCATTTACATTGATACAACCCAAACTAGGAGTGCAGCTACTGAGGCTGCAATGACATTTTTGATGACCTTACATGCATGAGTTTTGGCATAAAGAGCAATGATGATGATGGTGATGATGATAAATGTTTATGTACCTTGATCAGTTTTGGTAGCTGGTTTCCAGTTCTCAGGACTAATAATTGGCAAACACACTTGACCTTTTTCATCAATATTTGGATGATAGATCTTTGTCTTAAATGTTATCTAAACAAAAATTAAATAAAATGTGAGGATTTTTCTTCAAATCAATCTTGGATAACAGAAATTCAGTGATGCCACACATGATCCCTACTTTGATCACACACCAATAACCATTGTATGTATGGTGTGAATGAACAAGTCAAGGCATTATGCTTATAATTCATGAAGCCTCATACCTTAGGAGGTTTAAATGGGTATTCTGCTGGGAATATGATTTCAATCTTGAAAGCACCCTTGTTATATGGAGCAGCATCCTAAAAATAACATTCAAAGTTACATTAGCACATACCTAAAAGGGTGAATAAAGCTGTCACTTGTTCAAGAGGTAGACTAAATTCATTCTACAGCACACAGTTTTCAATCACAACAGTGTGCAGTGTCAAATAGTGGTTGCAGGATCATACATTCTAATTAACCAATCAGAAAGTGATTTATGAAAGCTGCTTTGCACTTGATAATAAAACATAGAGAAACAAGGTAAGCTGAAGTGCCTGGTTACACACCCTTGTATAAGAGACAGTGAAAAAAATCCCTCACTCAAGTGGGATTCAAACCTAATCAGAAAATGTGTTACAAAACAGTGATGTAGTAAATATATTACTGACTGGGAGGTCCCAATACAGAAAAATTTTGCCTGAGATCTTTAATATATGGTACAAGGCCATAGGCTGAGGTCTGTTTTCAAGACTGACAGCAAAGTTTTCTCTATACAGGAGGACCAAAAGCCAGTAAATAATGTTTATATTTCTAATTCAAGCACAAAATAGCTTTTTCTGGTTAGTTGGAGTGAGCAGTCTGTATCATCTCATCCTGACCTGAGAATTAACCAATCAGCGCACCTGATTCACTGGGATTCCAGAGCAGAACAGATAAATAAATAAATAAATATAAATATCAATCACAACAATACTTATACTGTTAGGGCAAGACAATGTGTATACAAAATTCATTTTACTTTACATTTAAAGCACAACTCAAAAGTTCTTACTATAAGTGTGTAAATATTTGAAAGAACGGATTATATGAAGATGGATGCCCTGTTTGAGGAGGAAGCAAGGACTTACCGGTACGATCAAACCCTGCCAGTTCAATATATTAGTTTCATCGACTTCAAGCTTTTGAAACATTCGCAGGTCACTCTTCCTAATATCGTTGAGTTCCTAAAACCATAAAAAGCAAAACTAATGAGGGAATCCAAGTAGCGCTGCTTAGATATCGTCCTAAACACCAACAGGAATTCCGTCAAGAAATTTCACAATTCTGAGGAGAAAACGTCGGTATCAAGGATTAAGATTTTAAAAAGTTGTTGGAAAGAACGTCTGGAAATCTTACAACACGATGTATTTGTAGTGCCTCAACTATTAGTAGTTTTAATTCAGTTTTCTTCAAAAAGGAAAAGTGAGAGAAAGATTTGAATAGACACCGGGAACTTCGAAATCCAACGTGCCTTCGAACACGGACATTTAGCCCTAATTTTCACTTCTTTAGACTCAATAGCCCAAATTTATCAACTCTATTATAGTTTCCATGAATACCAAATAATTCTCTTTTCTAAATTTTTCTGAATTCTAGTTCGTGTAAGCAAAAAAAAAACGATAGAAAATTTTGATTTACCTTGGTTAGTCTCCTAGTGGCAGCCATGTTTGGTGAAATTGTGATACCCGATACGCTTTGCGGGCCCCTGATTAATATCCGCCCTTGTTACCAGTCCACTAACCAATCATTACATACATCATCATCATCAATGCATGGTTACGCTTTAGACGTTGTAACACTTCTGTTTTTATATGAGAATGGGGAAAAATTTCTCACCTGTCCTTTTCATTTCTTTGCTCTAAAAAAGATTATTCATACCTTCTCTATTTATTAGTTTCTGGGGGAGGAAGGGGGAGGAAGGGGGAGAAGGAGGTGGGGGTCAGACTGAATAGAACAAACCAACAGGAGCAAGGGCAGATCCCTGGGGTTTGGACGACTTTTGACTCGTTGTTTTCCCCTTTTTTTAACATGATATATCTTAGAGAATTTTTACACTATATTAAAAAACTAATGAATAATTAATGAGCCAAACACAATAGAAATCAGGGACCATGAAGGAGTTTTATATCTCTGATATAGAATGGTCTTCAACTTTAACTTGGATTTTCTCTGCCAAATTTGATTCATTTCGAAAAAAATCAGCAGAATATGAGAACATACCTAGATGTTGTTTAAGCCATTTATAAAACGAGCAGCACGTGTTTTATCAAATATCAAAAACCCTTGGCTACGCCTCGGATTTTTATATTTGATAAAACACTGCTACTCGTTTTATAAATATCACACATCATATAAGCCCTTTCTATTGAAGAGCTGCTTTTTATACCAGTAGCAACACAAGTGTATGTGTTACGACTGCTATAGTGTATGTACGACATCAAAAATGATGTCACCTATTGAATGTAGGTTTTGGACCCCCCCCCCTCCCCCTCCCTAAAAAAAGTCCTGGATCCGTTCTTGAGGAGTGAGATTACACTTAGCATGGTATCCTAGGGTTGGGGTATAAAGTAAGCTAGGGATTTCTTTTCACTATTTCTAGACTGAGGGATTGTTAAAGTTAGGAGTTGGAAATTGAACAAGGGACTATTCATTTTTATGGGTATGAGGGGGCTATATGTAGAGGGGGTTGGGTAAAAAAAATACGTAAACAGAGAGGAGGATCATGTAAAATTTACATAAATATTTAATATTCATAGACAGATTCTGGAAACCCAACAGTCCCCCATGTCCATAAAAAATGAATATGGTCCCTCTACTCTAACGGTCTATTCAGTTCTCAAGTAATATTTCATTATCTATCTTATAAATCATATTTAATATCCTTAATCTCAATTTTATTTCAATATTCTACAAGATTTCAGTAACATTAGACCAAACACATCAATCCCTTGAGAACATGGTTCTTTGTTTGGGGCTCATCCATATTAACATATCTTCTCAAGCGCTACTGAGAAACAAAAGAACAATGTTCAAGGGAATAACACATTGTCTGAAAATGGGACAACATTATGCCCAAGTGGTCCATCAACCTTACATAAATTTTTATTCGTATTTTTAACATATATTCAGCATATATATATCTTTCTAATAAATTATTTTCTTTCTCTGATAAATTAATTTTGGTTGTTAATGAATAGATGCTGGCACTAAAGAAGAGATGGAGGAATGGATGGATGCATGGTTGGATGGGTGGATGGATGGGTTGGACTGATACATGTATACAGGGATAGTTACTGTGTGTATGGATGGATGGACGCATGCATAAAACCTACAATAAGTAATCAACCAGCAATAATTATCTAAACATTTGTTAGTTCAGATCTGCAAAAGAAAAGAACAATAATTAAAATCTTAAAATATCATTTTGATTGAGTAAGCATATCATATGCACTTGAAAATGGGAAAGTCTAAAGAGTTAGGAATTCTAATGCCAAGCTTAAGCCTCTCTTAAGCACCTAGGGAGGAGTCATTTATCACTAAGTCTCTAAAAACACATTTCTGGAATAGGGTATATAGTTTGACATATTACTTACCCCCCAGAATTTTTTCCGTTATTGACATTGATAATAGAATGATCTTTTTTGAGTGACACAGGGATGTGAGTGGGAAGATTTGGTTTGGAGAATCTCACAAAACATGGTATTTGAACAACAAATTGCATCCAATCTGAGTTTTCCCATTCTGCTAGTCGTTCTGGAGATGGCAGACAACAGCTGAATGCATCATACTTGTCTAATGTGTCATATTCAGTTAAGGATAAAAAGGAAATTTCTGCAAGAATTAACTGTCAGTGAGTATAAACTTACCCCATCTCAATTCTAGGGATTTTATAAGTACAGTCTGTATAGTCAACAAAAAATGTAATAACTAACAAAAGCACATTTTCCCCACATCTCCCCTGCCCAACATATAATTCCTAAAGGCTGGTTTTCACTTGCATCGGAATTGGAATCAGAGACAAGCAGCTTATGATGAAATGAAAATGAGAAAACAGAGTCAGAATTGAAGTCATAAGTGTGTTGGAATTGGATTAGAAGGATGGGAAGGCTTCCATTTTCTTCCAATTCCAATTCCAACTCCAATCCTTACAATAAGTGAAAACCAGAATATCAGAAGCAGAAGCAGAAGCAGACAACCAATCACAAAGCTCTTCTCCAGGCCCTCTCCAATGCACAACACATCAAATTGAGGCTTCTGATTCTGATTCCAATACTCCAGTTTTGAGTTCTCTATTGCTCTGTGTTTGCCTCATTTTTGTGTAGAATATTTACATGCCTCAGTGAAGTTCCATGGAATTTCAAAGTGTTTGTATTGTTGAAGTTTGTGCATTCTTTACTTTATTGTTGGTATTTGTGAATATTTTAACACTGAAATGAGGCTAACACTGAGCAACAGAGAACTCAAAACTGGAGTATTGCGCCTTATGACAAGCGGTTTTCACTTGTATGAACTGCTTACGGCTCTGATTCCAACCCAAATTCTGATTTCAACACAAGTGAAAACCATTGAACCTTAATGGTTTGAGAATGCCAGGATTTGAAGGCAGTACCTGCTACTACTTTCTTTATGAAGATTATAATCCTGAATCAGGGAAAATACAACAATTGATATATGATTTAAGTAGTGTTTTCTTCCACCTCTTCCATCCTCACTATTTAATACTTAGTCAATAGTTAGGGAGGCTATCTACAAGTTTATTATAAAAGTTTCTGAAATTATATAACCTGTAGGAGGATTTGATAATAATTTCTCCTCTGATGGAAAAGTACAATAACATGTAATTGACATTTTCTGAAACTACACATAACATACATTGAATTGAAATATGGCATCCCATTAGAATTGCTGTTGTTCTGGACTGACTAGCCTTGTGCTCAAGTGAAAACACAAAAACGTTTTCTCATGTGCGAGAGGCTTATCAGTCCAGAACAATAGTTATTCAAATTGGTCACCATATTTGCATTTGGTGTATCATGATAAAAGTATGTAAACCATTTATGTATGTGACATGTCAAGGATACATGCATATCCTGCAAAAATGCCTCCAATATGTAAGAAAACTGAGCCCTTATGAAAACCAAAATAGTATATTAAAAGAGAGAGCCAGGGAACAACTGTGAATGGAACTTTGAAGATACCAATCCCACACTCTTTGATCTCAGTAACCTTAGTCAGAACCACAATCAAACCAAACACAACTCCAGAGAAACCAAGACTGCAGCCATGAAACAGGTTATGGAGGACATGATACAGCATGGTTGCCATGGCAACCTCAAGTGCAACTGAAGTGAGCCAGCATGCAGTAAGGACCAGGAAGAAGAGAATGCTTCCAATTTGTTGCTCAGTTATACTTCCCAGAATTAGCATTGGAATCATTGTAACAAGTAAGTGCCAGGGGCCTTTGTGGAAAAACACATGGGTAAATACCCTGTAAACTGAAAAAAGTAAATAATCTAATTTAAAAAAATTGCCAATCAATAATAAATTGTATGGACACATCTCAGTATATTTATTTTGGGGTGTAGTGAGTATAAGTTTCAAGATTTACTTTTAACTAACTTTACTTCTATTCCTGTCTAAAATATGATATTGGGGGGTGGGGGGTGGTCTTCTACAGATGTACCATGCGTCTTACCTTCTCCGGATCGAATAATGCCGTGCGACTGGAGGCACAAATGCTTATGTTTAGTGCCAATTCGGCGGTGAAAATCAACCAAAAACAGAGTACAGCAAAGTGCCACACAGCAAAGAGTCACGAGTGGTATTCGTAAGAATCTGCAGTGTTTTGGGTTACGAATCATGACGTATCCTTTCGAAGAATGAGCCAAACAAAATCTAAATTACTTAATACTACATTTCTATGACATAAATTAAGGTTTTGAAGCCGTAGACTGTATTGTTCTTTGAAGAAAAAAAGAAAAAGAAAAAAGAAAAGAAAACATACAAACAAGGAACTGAAAAAAAAAAACCACCATCATGTGTCAGCGGCAAAAACGTGCCGTAAGATGCGTAGACTAAAGCTACGCATTTCTTTTGCGCGAAATCGCTGGCCAGTTGTCAAAATTTTCCGTAAAAAATCTTACTTTTTGGCTACTTTTTGATGAAAAATATTTAGTTTTAGCTTTAAATATCTTACTTATTGACAAAATGAGGTTTGCACAGCTTGTCATGGGTCCTGCGGGAAGTGGAAAGGTAAGACTATATATTACATTAGAATTTTTTGCCTAACAGTTTTCAAGTCAAATGGTTTTAAGTCTCTGTTTTCGTGCACGTCGTGTTTAGATCCAGGATAGAAGCTTAAGTCTTAAGCTTAAACTTACTGAAATGCTTCTGATTTGCTTTGCAAAGTTTAGGGATTTGCTCAAGCACACCATAAAAACAAGTTGTAATACATTTTGTTGTTTACAAAAGAATGGGAAAAATAAAAAGTTCAGCAAAAGTAACAAAATGGGAGTAAAATGGGATTTATCCAAAATTGATATTGCCATGCATGCTCTTTTTTCCCTTTCAGTCCACATATTGTGATACTATCCATAAACACTGTGAAACCATTGGGCGTAGTGTTCAGGTCGTAAATTTGGACCCAGCTGCAGAACACTTCAGTTATCCAGTGGCAGTTGGTATGTGATTCAAGTATAATCAACCTGTCCAGCCACATTCACTACACAAGGGCAGGGGTGGATCCAGGGGGTACAGGGGGTGTGCACCCCTTGAGATGAACTACAATCAATTATGAATCTAATATTATTTACTTTTGGAGCTCAAGTCCTGATCATAAATGGTACACCCCCCATAAATATTTTTCTTTAGCAGCATTTTATATTTTCAAAATCACTCAAGAAATGAAATAATTCTTCTTGAGCAGATCCAAACACTCAACTACATCTCATGTTTGGACTGATCTGCTCTTGAATTCTCCCAAATGAGCCTCGGTTTTCATAAGCATGTGAAATCACAGAAGAAGTATTTCATTTCTGTTATACTAATTGCAGATTCTATGATGCTGACAGTCTAATGAAACATAGCTATTTAGCCAATCAGAGCACGCGTAGTATCTAAATTATTTTATAATACTTTTTCATTAGATATAAGAGAACTCGTTGAGCTGGAAGATGTTATGGAAGCTGATGATCTTAAACTAGGTCCAAATGGAGGGCTGATATTTTGTCTAGAGTATGTCCCTAATGAAAGATTGTCCATGTTGCTTTACTGGTATATAGTAATAAGGGGGCTGTCATTTATTATTGAGGGGGATTGGCAAATTTCTGAGCCTTGGCTACTAAACATGTCATAACCCCCACTGTGGATAGTAATAATTTCACAGCCCCCATAAAATGTCCAAGATATCAGTCATACTTTCAGTCTCACACCTCTGGAATCTTAAGAACCCCCACTACTATCCTACTTCTTAGGATAATGTAACCCTCACTCAATTTTGCAGATTCCCCCCCCCCCCCCAAATCCCCAACACCATAATAAATGCAAGCCCACTAAAGGTATAGACAACAACATGTAAGATATTCCTTTCATATCTGGTTTTTTTTTCTTTTTTAAATAGGTATTTTGTTAAGAATTTTGAATGGCTTCAAGAGCAACTTGGTGAAGGTGATGATGATTATATTTTGTTTGACTGTCCAGGTAATAAAAAAGTATGAACAGTTTTTTATTTTTAAAGTTTTACCCTTGGCTAATATATTGTTTATAAACTACTTGACTTTTCCAGGACAAATTGAACTATACACTCATTTGCCTCTCATGAGACAATTTGTTGAGACTCTTCACCAGTGGGATTTCAGAGTATGTGGAGTGTTTCTTATTGATTCCCAATTCATGGTTGAATGCAGCAAGTTTTTCTCAGGCATTTTGTCAGCTCTGTCAGCTATGATCCAACTGGAAGTACCCCATATCAATGTTATGTCAAAAATGGATTTGCTTACAAAAAAGCAAATGAAAGAAATTGAAAGGTAAATTATTAGCACAAAGCCACACTGTATGGGATTAATGAAAGCATGACAAGTGGATAGAAAAGATAGCTTTTCATCCCTGTCATACAAGCCACAGTTAAAATGTATTATCCATATGTATACCTCTCCTAACAGGAGCAGGTCCAGAATTTTTTCTAGGGGAGGTGCACCTGTAGTATGTGTGTGTAAAAGGGGTACATAATAGGAGTCCAGAAGGGCACTTTGTCTTTCCTGTCATTAAGGGTGGTTCAGTCCCAACACCCTAACCCTAAATCTGCCACTGTCTAACCAGCAGAGGGTAATTTCCATGGGGATACATTCTGATATTTTTTAGAATATCCAGGTAGGGGGATCTATATAGCTTCATTCCTGCTTTTAGTTGGTTTATTTAGTTGGTTGTCTACAGCAAGTAAAGTTTTTATGCTTCTTGTTTTTAATTTGCAGATTTTTAGATCCAGACCCAATAATGCTTGTAAATGAGCTGGGAGATGGCATGAATAACAAATTTAGGAAACTGAATGAAGCAATGGCACGACTGGTGAGAGTTGTTTTATGTTGACACTATTTGTAATCTTTAATGTTTTGTTGTTTTGTTGGTGGTGATGCAGTCACTGCGATCCTGTGAAAACTTCCATACCTTCCCCATAGGGGGAAGATTGATTTTCAAAAGTTGAGGATCAACATTGAACCAGGAGATTTTGTACTTATGACCAGCCAACACGTTGGCCAACAGTTGGCTGACAAATGTCCAATTGTTGTCATTTGTCAACTAACTGTTGGTCAACACACATCAGCTGGTCATTAAGTATACAATTACCATTGAACCATGGGGTTGTTCGATACTTTTGATTGGAATGTCTTGTTATAGATATTAGAACTGTACTTGCCCTACATAGAGGAATCAGGTGCTCTTCTTTAGTTGCTTGGTCACTCTTGATTTCTTACTACAGAGGGTTGCCAAAACAATAGACCTTTCCCAAATTTTGTTTGGATGACATCAAAACAATGGTTTCAAGTCGAGGCTGGCCTTCATAAATAAAAGAATCAAGTTCAGTCTCAACTTGGAACCATTGTTTCATGATCATCCAAGCAAATTCGGGAAAGGTCAATACAGGTTGCATGGCAGAACAAAAGAATCTCTTTTGCCTAAGTGGCTGAATTCCTTCTCATGTAAAACGATTTTATTGCTACTGCCATGCAACATGGCTGCTGTGTAAAACCTCTATTGCATGGTTATTCCACACCAGCTGTGTTATACATAGTATAATCAGTGATCAGCTTTCAAATTAGTGGGCAAATTAATTGAACTTTTCCCTAGATCTCATTTTGCTGATAAATAAATATTATCTTTTTTGTAATAGATTGAAGACTACAGCATGGTTTGCTTCTTACCACTCAATTTAAATGAAGAAGACTCAATCACAAAAGTTTTAGACCAAATAGACCTGGCTATTCAATATGGTGAGGACACAGATGTCAGAACTAAGGATTTCAATGATTTTGATAAGGAAGATGATGAAGACCAAACTGAAAGCTAAAACGTGGGACCAGCAGTTGGGCAAGAATGAATGGCAGCGCCTATAAACTGAAGCACACAACTGATACCGATGAGCTTGCTGGCAAGAATCAATGCAAGTATCCATTGGTAGCCAGTGCAGAAAATGAAACTGGAAACTAAGAGGAATGGGTTTGCAGTTATGCAAGAATCCACACAACTTGGGGAGAATGTGCAGAAAAAGACTCAGATGAAAAATGAACACTAGTTGTCAAACAAGATTGCCAAAAATGAATGTGATGAAGTCTCAATCTAGATCGTATTAAGTGTGATCTCTCACCAAAAAATATCAAACGTAGGCTGTTAGGCAATAATAATAATTATAAAAATTAATAATGATTTGGGTGCTTATCATCCTTCTCACAGCTGGGGAGCTGAATTACCAAGGACACAGTTCAATGCAACTTTGGGTGAAAGTGAAGATAGAACTAGAAGCTTAGTTGAATGGGATTGCAATGAAATTGCCATTTTTGATAAGGCATCAATTAAAGCTATGCAGCACAAGGAGTTTGGCATTTGTCAGCCATCTGTAGGTAATTGGTTGGCCAATTAACAGTTGTTTGTTAGCTGACAAATGACACTACAGTGAACTCCCTCAATGCAATCATCCCTGTAAGGCAGACACCTGTCTAAGATGGACACCTTTGCCTGGTCCTGGCCGAATTGCCATACAGTATATTTTCTGTAATGAAACTCCCTCTAAGACAGACACCTCTATAAGGCAGACACTAAGAGCTGGTCCCAAAGGTGTCCGTCTTAAAGGTAGTTCACTGTATTTACACAATTACCTAGCTCATTAGTGATTTCATTTCATCCATGAAGCAGAATCAGAGTCCAAATTGACCACTTGGCCCCTAGCCGTCACATGGTATAAATGGTAAAAAGTTGGGACATTGTTGTCAGACTGTCATACAAGCATACTAACTTTTGAACAAATTATTAGTGCATTCGTACGGCAGTCAGACAACGTCAGAACATTTTCATGACTGTAGCACAAATTACACCACGTTATGGCTAGGGGCCAATCGGTGAATTATACTTCTGTTATAAACTTTAGCAGTATTTGGGACTGGAAATCTTTCTATAGACTCCATTTCCAATCTTTCTCATTTGCTACAAAGTTACTGTATATGCATACCCTACCTCCAAAACAAGAAATTAAAATACTAAGACTAAAAGCCAGTGAAGAAATTCATAATAACTAGATTTATTATGATGCATGCAGTAAAAAAACGTTACGACCCAGTTACCATATGAGAGTTAAGCAGTGAAGTGTTATCATAGGCACAATAAAAATAATATGAAATTCTTAGGTCTTAAAGAAGCTTCCAAAAACAATTAGAAAACAAATTATCATATGCGTCCTTCTTCTGTCCTTTTTTTTGTACAACAAAAAAATAAACCAATTGAGGAAAAAAAAATTGGATGAAGCATGACAGGTATTCAATAACCTTCTAGATTTTCATTATTACCAACCATACCAATATTCAATTGAGTCAATATTAAATTGCATATATTTTGTTAGTTACACTTATATTATAATGCTTAAACATTCCAAAACAGATTACATTGCTAACTACTTTTGGCTCTAATGCTAAACAGATGAATGCAGCCTTGAATGCATCACAGAACATTCATTCAATCCTGATCAGTTCTACATCAAAGATGAGAGTGGAATTTGGTGGGATAGTGTACATTGTCAAGGAATTTATTTCAAGATTGATTTATTCCATAAAATGCATAACTCTTGCCCTTGCTTCCCCTCAAAAGATAATAGGCCATTTCTGAGTTCTCGAAAATGATGCATGAAGGCAAGGCTTCGTGTGAAATCACACTTTGGCATGAAACAACTGACTTGTTCTGTTGTCACTCTTCTTTTCTCTGTGGCTTGTTCACAACTCACTTGTAAAAATAAACCTTTAAGCAACAAATAAAGTCAAAGAAATGTCAGTTTTGTGCCACCAAGCATTATTTCACTGGAAACCTCACCATGCATCATTTTTGAGAACTCAGAAGTAACCTATACATGTAACTGTATTACTGATATTGGTACATAAGATGAATAAATTAAAAATCACCAAGTATTACAACTGTTCTAAATCTCTAAATCTCACCAATAAGACATGGATGCAAAATTCCCCAGTAAAACTGTTTTGAATTCTCTGTTATGCAGGGTTTTAGTGAAGATCCATGGAATTTCAAAGTGTTTGTATTGTTGAAGTTGTGCATTTTTCCTTTACTGTTGGCATTTGTGAATATTTTAACAATGAAATGAAACTAACACTACAAAAAAATAAGTCTTCAAACTAGATGTAGAGTGGTACTTTTAGATTTCAAAAAAGATCTATTTTCCAACTTAGTTTTGGGCAATACCAGTATCAGTCAAATACAGCAAAGCACCATGCCATCCACTTTTTTGTAATACAAACATTTGCCAAAATTCAATTGTTCTTTGAGAAGTTTCATGAGAATAAATTAGTAAATAAGTTATTAATATGCACAGTAATAAAAGGATATACACCAGGGTACCCTTTTGGACCATAGGCATAATCAGGAGGGCAAGTCAGTTTTGCTCGTTCTCCTTTGCTCATCTGTGTAAATGAATGATATTTCATAATGTAGCCAAAACAAGATACACATATAAGAATGGTAATGGAAAAAATTCAGAAAAATGCTTAAGATAATCAACTTCTTACAGTGCATTTCACCTACTACAGAACCCACCAAACCATGGTATTGTCAGAAAAATTCATATGATGATGCTGCCAAAAAAACACAAAGGAATGTGTTGCTAGTTAGACTAAATGTTAAGATGGGAAGCAGAAAATATGAGTTTAAAATCATATCCAAATTGAATATAACAGCAGAAAGGATAAAGAAAAGTGGACAAAATTATTTTTAGATTAATCTTCTATTAGAGGTATAGATTTTGGAAATTTATGTGAAAAAATCAAAGAGAATTGCCACTTTTTCCCATCAAAAGTTAAATATTTAGACAGTATTTAGAAACATATTCCTTTGTGTTTGTGGGCAGGCACATCATATGAATTTTTCTGATGAAACTATGGTTCGGTGGGTTTGGTATAACTTTTGACAAGTGGGTTTCAAAGTTCTGAGGTCGTACTTTGGAAGTTCATAAGGAACTTTGTTCTATGGTAAAATTCAAACCCTTCCCATGCAAATGTGTGAGAATACCAGAAAATTCCAGACCACACCCACAAGAGTGAATACTGAACCCTCAAATATGGCAGAGCTTTACATATGGGAAATGCTAGAGGGGTGTCCCAGATATTGTGTACATGTACACTAATATCTAGTCCAACCAAGCAAAAAAAATAGCAAACTATTTTTATTCTACAAATTTATGATTAATTTGTATACTGTGCTATACCACACCTTAGCAACACCTTCATCCCATCCTGAAAAGAAAAAAGGAATCAGAATGAATTTTATTAATATAAATCAAATGAGCCCTTTGGCTAACTTGTGGATACTAATTGGGATGAACTTGAGTTGCATTGCATTTGAAGAGAATATATTATTTGTCATACAATCTAAACTTTTGTTTTCTTGTATAAACTAGACACTCAACACGAGACAAAACTACAAATAAACACAAACATTGTAAGCAAGAAACAACTAATACAGCCAGGATTTTGAGGATTTGTTGAGCCAGTAGTTCATTCAAACGTGGTTACTTTACCCTTTTCATGATAGAAGTGCTTCCCAAGTTCAAATGTGTACCCTAAAACTCAGCTAGCAGTAGCGAAGATTGCCTTGGAGTCCTGACCTGTCAGTTCGTTTCTCTTGGCTGTGACAACGTTCTGTGTATTTCATTAGATCGATCTGCCGTTGTCATCGGAGTCCTCTAGATTCTTCCAAAATATTAGCCGAGTTGACTCCATTGTGATAGGACTTATTTTGATAGTCTTTACTACAATATTCCACCAAAGAAAGATCGAATAACAAGATTCAAGAATCTCCCCAATTTCTCGCATAACTCCTAGCTTGTGGATTGCAACTTATAAAACCATTTCTGTGATGGGTTTCCTGTGTAGTACCAGTCCTTTTGCATGCCTATATGTTTGTGTGCACATGATCATGGTTCTAGATTGGATCAGTGTCAAATACACCCTTTATAAAAACATAATATCACAATTTAATAAATTAAAAATCGTGATATTATCTTTTATAGTCTTGATCAGTTCGCTGCTCTCAAATACCTATTTCAAAGAAAGACCAAACTCGTTCCTAGATTCCTTGTCTATAATACTCATCCCACATGGAACATAGGCAATTGATTTCTTTATATACACATAGAAACGATCCGCATAATATTATAACCTCGGAAATTTCTCGTCTTCAGCAAGTTTCCGTATGAAGTTTGATTGCAGATGACTAACGACTGTAACACGTTTGTAGTTAACTCCATAAAACGAAATCAGGCTTTTGGATATTGATCTGCTAACATCTCACTGAGTCACTGAGTGAGCGAGCGAGCGAGCAAGCAGCACATTCGCGTATCCAGAGTCCTCACAATAACTCGTTTCAATGCTTCGTATATCCACAAGTTAATAAATGGACTCTTCTCCAAAATGGTGTCCGCAAGTTCAAATGAGTTGAAATACCCCCAGTCATACAAATGTCTGTAAATTTGTCAGTACTTTTCAACCATGTTTTCTTGGCCAATCTAACACCTGACATAATGAATCTTTATAGGGTTACTAAAATAAAGGTACTGGCTGTTCCTAGTGTTAGTATAAGTTTTTAGACAGTTTGATTTTAATTTATTCAAATTTGTGGCTACCATTTTGGAGAAAGGTCTAATGTATATGAGTACAAAGAATTATAGAACCTATTTGGAAACTATCACGATGAATTTTTACATTCATGCAAACCTACCGGAGTGCTAGCATTGCCAAAATAATATTCATGCTAAATTGTGTTACTATTATTGATGAGATCATCTGCCAATAGAAATACATTAAAGGGACCTGCTTTCTCTAGAATTCTGAAAGTGTAAAGAGTGAAGATTCTTTTGCTGGGACAAAACTCTTAGGGAGCATTAATAATTTATGGATCAGGATTTCAAATTTTGGGAGAACACTTTTTAATAACCCCCTGTACAACAAACCTAATATTTTTTTTATGAAACCCACACCCCAAGCAGAATATAAGTTGGTATAAAAACATTTATATTTTTGATGGTCCTCCTAAATGTTTTTTGAGAAAGTTACTGCCCCCATTACAAATCCCCAAAGCCCCAACCATATGATGATGAATATATGATTCCTTAATCAAATCTTCGAATACAAACCATAATAGGGAGTTAGTTAAGGTTGATAACTTTTTTAGGCACAACTTTTTTTTTTAACACTTTTAGGCATAAGCTTAACCACATAAATTAACTGAAAGTAAACTGAAAGCAGCAGCAATAGCTCAGAATTCCATTATTTTTTGTACAAGTTCTTACCTCTTATAACCTCGCCCTTACCAAGGACGAAACTGAACTCCTTTCCGCGGTCTCTTGAAGAATCAAACTTTTTACCATTAGTTAAAGTCCCTGTGGAAAGATAGTAAGCAAGATTTCTAATGTAGTTTGTATTCGTCTTCGCCCATTTGCAGTGGAATTTTTAGCTTGAATACTTACCTGTGTAATGCACAAATACTCGCTGTCCCTGTTTGGGTAGAGTTCCTGGTATTGCATGCCAAAAAAATTAGAAGGTACGAAGTAAAATATGTTATTAACTTAAAATGCTATTTACCATCTCCATTTGCGATGATTTCTTTGTTAAATCCTGACATGATATTTGGCAGAGAATATAACTCGAACTTGGAATAGTACAGAACGACAACGCGTGGTCGACCAGAATGCCTTTCGAGGTCATTGTCCCTGTGGACATGTGTGGGGAGGGAGAGGAGGGGAGGGGAGGGGAGGGGAAGGATTTATGTAAATTGAAACTCTTCTGTAAACAGAAGAAAGAGATAAAACTGCGATTTTATTAAAATGTGAATGATAAAAGTCTGACTGAAAAGCCATATTGACAGGTTTTTAAATTTACCTTTTTAACAACCCATATTTTTTCCTCGTAAAAAACTATGGAATACCTGTGGAAAGTCCGAATAAAAAGGTAAAATTTTTAGGGGAGGAGTACGACAAAATCAAAGCACAGTTACACCCAATTTTGAGCAAATTGTATCCCTTTTAAGGCATTTCGACCTAAAACAAAATTTTAAAATGTCGAGATTTTTGAGATATAAAGTCTTAAAGAAGAAAAAGCGATTTTTTGTACGGAAAATTTAAAAGAAAGTCTACACTCCTTACCATACCCTAGAGGAGTATTGAATTACTTTGAAGTTTGTTGTTTTTTATCAAACAGTGCAGCGTGCGTGAACGAGTCAAGAAAGGCAAGTATTTTCTTTGACGAAAATTATAGTTTCTCGGCCAGTTTTTCGGTGATTTAGGACATGCCTAGAATCGTTTCCATTCAAACTGATTGGAAAATTCAAGTTCAGAATCGATCCAAAGCATTTTCGTCATTTCGTGTTATCTCGTTCGAAGGAGGCCATTTTTTCATCTAAAGCAATCCATTCGCAAATTATTTTAATGACGGACTATTGTCTGCATTTGTGGGACATCGTCAGCTTTGAGTTCTCGAGAAAAGACTTTAGATTCAAGTTTCATCATTTCTATGATTCAAGTATTACTTACAAAGTGTAAAACTGTGTCAGGATTTTTTGTATGCAAAGTTTATTTATAACCTAAGCTTAAAGCTTAAGCTTATGTGTGCATGTACGAACTCAGTAACTATACATATTATGAATTTCTGACACATTGTTATTTGTGTACATGTGTATGTGCTTGCGTTTTAAAAATCCTATTCTCTATTTGAAAATTCACTATCTTTAAGCAGTTGTACGATAGAGTTATTTTCCTTCAACCATGAAACAAATAGGCAAACTAATAGTTAGTAGTAGACTCTAAACCTATTGTTTTCTTTTGTTCTTTATCAACTAGTACAAACTA
>JAAAQI020050676.1:7493-18042 GCA_011800005.2 Stichodactyla mertensii | reverse complement strand
GCCGTACTTCACATGAGCCGAACCTAATGCAAATGAGCAAAACCTATTGTTTGGATTCATTTGCATTAGGTTCGGCTCATGTTAAAAGTACGGCGTTTGACCCGGGCCTAAGACTCTCTTAAATTCTTAGAACACAAGCTAAAATGCACGCATGCGCAGACTTTTTTTCTGTGGTAGGGTTGAAAACTGACTAACCTTCGGTCTGCCTTCTTCTTCTTCATCATCGTCTTTTTCATCCTCGAGTTTCTGAACGAAATCTCCAATTTTTTTAAACCATTCTGGCGACGTCTGTTTCAGGTACAGGTGGTAACCATGCTCAACAGCAATTTTAGCAAAAATGTTATTATTGACCAAAGCCTGCCGCAAGTCGGTCAATTCACCAGGCGAAAGCTTTTGGTTCCTGGAATACAGGCATTCAGTGACCAGGAAATCCAACACAGCATCTCCAAGGAACTCAAGTCGCTGATAGCAGTCAGGGGTCACTTTATTGTGCGCATACGACGCATGGGTCAGAGCTTGAGCGAGATAGATTTTATTGCGAAACTCGTAGTTGATGCGATGTTCAAAGCCTCGGAGTTCGACGTTAAGAACGTCGAGGTCCTCGGCCCCAACGAAAGGGAGTGGGTCGCAGGGTGGAACTGAGAATGTAGCGTATACGCTTGCAGTGAAGTCAGAGCGTTCCGTCTCATCCTGGTCGGGCAGAACCTTAAAAACATTTAAAAAGCAATTAAAATTTGGCCTAAGATTTTTCGTTGGTAAGATTATTTTCAATTCTTGGTTTGCAGCCTAACTTTCTGAAGAGAATGAAATTCCAAAAGATATGGCAGCCAACATGGCGGCTATGACCCCACATGAGCCTACGATCAACGTGTTCTAAGTCGGCACTATTTATTTGGTTTAAAGGAAACCAGAACCCCAAACTATTAAAAGTTTCGAGGCCAAAGAAACACAAATGCCTCTTAAGAAATATTTCTCGCTTTCATTTATGTTCTGTAATTTTATCTAATGTCATCGTTATTAATTTGGGCAAATGTTTGAAGAACATATTCCTACCTTTATACCAAGATAATCCAAGAAATACAGAGCTCCCTTGTATCCACACGAGACCAGATAAGCACCAATCAACGCTTCTATGCTGTCAGCCACCGATTTGTCAGAGATCGTCTGCTTTGTTAAGTCATCTTGCTTTGATTCTGAGTTGAGCTTTTGTCTTTTGGCGGCCTTTTTACTTAAAGCTTTCTCTTGAGGAACTTTGGTAGCGCCTTGTTGTTTCACTTTGAGAGAAGGAGGTGCCCAGGTCTTTCGATCCAGATTGGTTGTCTGCATATATCCAGGAAGATTGTGCGCAGTTGAAACTTTGTACAGCTTTAGATTACTGATTTCTCTGATTTTTCGACGTGTAAGTTTGCCCTCGTCTTTGTTAGTGTAGAAACAAAAGAGGTAAATCGAGACTGCTTGCTTGAGAAAGGCATCGCCAAGCATCTCGAGGCGCTCGAGGTCGAACGCATCACCAGCTCCTTTGGTCGTCAATGCTTGCAAAAGAAGAGCTGAATCAGGATAAAGAAGATTCTCTTGGCCGTTTGAAAACAATCTCGCTAGATTTTTACTGATACTTTCAAACTCCTTGTTGTACTTAGAGCGGTTAGTTTTAGGAGAAAAACTTCTGAGGGATTTCGAAGGTGCTTCGTTTCTTAGAGCGGGTTCTCCACCAATTACTGTTAAATCCTCTTCATTCTGTTCTACTTCACATCCTTTAGCTTCAGGCCTACATCCTTCGGCAATAAGCGTCTTCATTTCCAACACAAGCAGCAGCGAAGTCATTCTGTACAGAATAGACGGAAGTTCTCTCGCCTCCAAAAGAAGCTGAGCAGAAAACGGCTCCAGAAAACAAAGCTCAGGAATGAAGTGAATATCTTTCTTCAACTTTTCTTTCGATTTGCTCTTCTTTCGGTCGACGAGGAAGTTTATTTTCTGAGGCATGCTTTTCACGAGAATCAACGGCTGGTCTCTTCGGGTTATTTTTTTCAAAGATGGATATTCCTTTCTGAAGTACTCTTCGTAAGTCTTCGCCTTGCTTCGTTCGGGAAAAGCACTCAGTGGGCTTAAACTTGTGCAAATCTTTTCAACAATGAACCTTTCTCTTGGTCTGTGAATAGGAGAAATGATGGAATCCCCTTCCCACAGTTCCTCCATCGATGATATTTCTATCACACCTTCGGTACGACGAAGAACGTCTTTTGCTCTATCAAAATCGATCTCAAAGCCACCCACTTTTTTACCTGGTGGCATTTTCACAGGAACGATATAATATCCATCAGAAAATTGTCGTTCGAAGGACTGTCGTAATACTTCTGATGAAATTCTTGTGTGGAATTGATCGATAAGAGTAAGCTGAGGCGATGTCAACCTTTGTGTTCTTCCAGGTACAACAGAGACGGTGACTGGTCCTTCGTCGAGATGGAGCGTGAAGCGGCGGATCTGTGTTGAAATGATAAATGTTCAATATTTATTGACACTAACTCGGAGGCCTGTTCCGTGACGGCAAATTTCACCGTTCTTTCCTCTCTATAATTTATAACTTACAGTTCTGAATTCTGAAAATAATGAATTTAGATAATATCATGCCTAAACTTAGGGCGTGGGAGCAGGGAAGGAACAGAAGCAGAAGCAGATAAGGAAGGAGGAGCAGGAGCAGGAGGAAGAAGAGGAGGAACGAGAAGGAGGAGCAAGAGGACGAAAAGGAGGAAGGAGGACGAAGAGGAGAAAGAGGAGGAAGAGGAGGAACGAGAAAGAGGAGGAAGAGGAGGAACGAGAAGTAGGAGCAGGAGGAGGAGTAGGAGGAAGAGGAGGAAGGAGGAGGAAGAGGAGGAAGAGGAGGAAGGAGGAGTAGAAGGAGCAGGAGGAGGATGAAGGGGAGGAAGAGAAGGAGAAGGAGAAGGAGAAGAAAGAGAGGGAGGAAAGGAAGGAGAAGGAGGAGAAGCAGTAGATGATAATGAAGAAAAACAAGAACATGAAGAAGAACGAGAAGAAGGACTAAGGGACTGAAAGAAAGGGAAAAGAGAAGGTGAAGGATGAAGGATGGCCCACCTGTGGAAGTTTTGTAGTCATCAGGATTCCAAGTTTCAGAACCTCTTCCTCAGCCAGATGATTGTGTGTTGGTTTGTCATAAGATCTGGTGAAGGCGTACAAATAGCATCGGTCCCTTGGTCCAGTAGGTAAACTACCTTGGAATACATCAGGTATCTGATATTCATAGAAAAATATAGAAACGAGAAACAGGAATAAACAATTCCAAACTTGGAAATAAATAAGAACACACTAAATATACAATAATGTGCTAACCAACATTGTAACATGGTAACATCGAAATGGCTTCCCATTCGTGCGCACAACATTCTTGAACATCCAAATGGACTTCTGTTGACGAGGGAACGTGTGACCAGCATTGAAGTGGCTTCTCTTTAACCGCGCGCAATATGCAACATCAAAATTGTCTTCTGTTGACGAGGGGACGTGAGTAACATTCAAATGGTTTCTCCTTAACCGCGCGCAACATGCCGTAACACTGAAATGGCCTTCTGTTGACACGGAGTTGTGAATAACATTGAAATGGCTTTCCTCAGAGCGCGCTTAATACAAAGTAAATCAACGTTTAATACCTTTCTTTGGTAGAGTTGTTTTTTCCTCTTCGTTCCTGCTTTAGCTTGTCCTTTCTCTCCCGCCATTTCTGCGTTCTGGTCTTCCTCATCACTCTCGTCTGACAAGCTCTCAACCGGGAAAAGATAGTCATCTAGTTCTCTATCTTGGTGAAGTCTGACGCAGGAATTATAAGCAGCGGCCATTTTAGCCTGCTTTTTCGTGGGCATGGCGTCTCCCTTGGAATAAATACATCTAAGTTATAGGCTGTTTTAAAATGGTGCAGAATTAGGGTGAATTGTACAGACAAATAGTGGAAACTTAAAGTGACAAAATTTTTCCTTTCATTCCTTTTCCATTCATTTCTTGTCATTCAATCTACCTTAACAAAGAGCCATCTGTTAGCTTCATAATGTCTTAGCACTTTCATTTCAATCATTGACATCCACTTCACGACCGGCAGGTAGTAATTCTTCTCAAAAACAACCCAATTGATTGAGACATCATTCCCGGTGGAATACTTGTTCGACACGTAGGCTGGCAGTTTTGAATTTTCTACTGTTCCGTAGCTTCCATGACGCTTATTGGAATCAACTTTGTTCGTACTTAGTTCGAATACAGTCTTAGAAAGCTCGTGAAGGGTTCTAACTAGCTGACCTATGGGAAATTTTATGCGTCTAAGAGTTAAAGTCTGACTCATTTCACAACGGATTTTCTGTTAAAATACTTTACAATGAGCGCGCGTGTCATGATGTAATAATTGCTCTGGTCTACCGATTTTCTTCTAATGGATAATGAGATTGACTAATAATGCCGTTACAGAATAAATATGCAGTACTGTATCAACCAATTTCTGTTTGCCTGGTAGGATGGAGAATATGTGAGAAAGTATGTTCCTAAATGAAAGTTCTCTCTCCACCCAGCCAAGTTAAGACAAAGCGTTCGAGAAAAACACATTTCGTATGACTGTGAAAACCTCGCGGCACGCCCTTGCTGCGACCGTGATGTTTTCTAAAATTTCGTCGTGCCTTGCCGTGGCTTGACCGTATCATGACCGTGTTCGTGCCGCGACCTTTTCAGTTATACGAAATCTGCTCTATACAATGTGTGTATTTATTCTCATTTGGCGGGAAACAAAAAGGCTTATTTGAAGGATTTCTAGTGTAATGACAATGAATGTGAGGTGGGTATTGATATTGCTTGCTATTTACCACAATCTTTTCTTTTATTGGACAGTTCATTGGCATGGTGAGAGTAGTTTGGAAAGCATCTTTTCCCACCTCGACAGTCTTAAAGTCAGGATTCAAAGGCGTGAATCGATCTCCTGGTAGATTAGAACAGTACCTGTGGAAATTTAGAATGGGCATCATTAGATATTAAAAATGATGTTGATGATGAGTGACGATGGTTATGGTGGTGGTGATGGTGATGATTGATGAGTGATGATGATGATTAGTGATGATGATGGTGAGTGAGGATGATGATTACGAGTTATGATGGTTAAGGTGATGCTGACGCTGACGCTGATGATGAAGGACGATGATTAGCTCATATTTATGATTCACGAGAGAAATAATCCCACCGCATCAACTTACTTGCATAACATAGCAATACTGTTAGCCATTGTGACACTCGCTCCCTTTTCAGTTCTATATGGCCGTAAGAGGTCAGTATCCACTGCCTCATTACTTTCTTCGTCAGTCGGAGTAGGACGATCGTAACACACGTTCGACAAGTACTCTTCAATTGCGTGGTACATCTAGATGCAAAAAATGTTCCGATATTAGAGTGCCTATAATTTTTTCTGACAATATCAGTTGGGGTATTGATTCTACATGATGTCATTTGTTGAATAGACCTTATTCGCTTGGGCGTATTTGTTTTCCCAATACAGGTCACGTGTCATTCCTTTGGGATTTTTTCTTTTGTTTCATGGTAACGCTTGAGAAGATACATTAATATGGATAAACCTCAAACAAAGAATCGTATTCCCAAGTGGTCTGAATTGGGAAAATATTACGCTCAAGCGAGTAAGGTCTATGACTCCCCCCCAAATAGTTTGAGAGCGGCTTCTTGAAGTTATAAAGGTTTTTCCAGGTCTATTCTTATTCCTTAACTGATAATAAAGTACTGTATTGATAGTCACTATGAAGTTTAAAGGCGCGGTCAAACGACGCATTTTGGGATGTCACACTTCACGCGATGAAGTTTGTTGCACGCTACAGAAGTACATCCCAATTCTATTTTTGCAATATTTCGGCTATTTTTTTCTGTAGTCCGAGCCCGGCGAGTGACCAACATGTGAGTCGAGTTTGTTTGATGTGTTGTTCTCTTCCTTGCCACTAGGGGTTTTCTCCGGGTTCCCGTTTTTTCTTCCTCAGTAAAAATCAACACGTGAGCTGAGTTGTAAGCTTAAAACAGTTAATGTAATGGCAGTGTGTGTGAGTGAGTCAGAGTGGGTCAACTGAAAACAAACGAAAACTAAAGTGTACCCCACTATAAAAAGGCTATCTACTTTTTAAATTATTTTACAAGCGCGACAAGTGCAGAGGAGGTATCGACACCGTGCAATTCTGTTGTTGTGCGCAACTCTAAAAGTAATAGTATACATACTTCTAATTCTCCTCCGTCTTGGCCATCAGGTAGAAGCATGATGTAGAACGAATCCTTAGCTCTGGCGCGACCCTTTGATTGAACATACGATTGGAAAGTCATCGGAAAATCAAACCTCACCACCAAATTACATCTTGGTACATCAAGCCCTTCCTCCACTACACTTGTAGCGATCAGTAAATTGAATTCACGATTTCTAAACTTCCTGAGCACCTTGTCTTGCTTCTTGCAGCTCATATCTTTGGCACTGCTTGCTGCTGTTCCGACCATGCCGTGTCCAACGACATACTCACACTTGACAAAACTGAGCTCCTCGTCGTGTTTGGATAAGAGGTTGATTTGTTCGCAGAGAACGGCTGCTGTGCATCTTCGCTGCACAAAAACTATGCCACAGAGTTGTGTATTTGAATCTGGAGCAAGAAGTGAAAGGTAGTCGAAAAGATAAATTCTCCTTCCTACCTCAAGGTTTCCACTTTGCACTTTACCCCCCATAGGAGAAAATCACACTTACTTCGTGTTCAATATGGTACTGATATATTAAATGGTATTCATTTTGAATCTATCCTACCTTCTGCTGTTCCGTACTGCTTTAAGACTTCAACCAGGGCCTTCACTTTGGCCGACACGTGCTGTATACTGCCATAGTCAGATCCATAGAGCTTGGTTTTGTAGTTTTTGTAGATCTTTTGAATTTGGCGTAACTGTGTCGAACTGTACTCCATCAGCCACTCAGCGTAGTCGTTGCTCAGAAGTCGAACCTTTGAATAACGTTCTTGGGGAAAATAAATAGTAAAGACGTGGCAATTGTTAGGACGTATTGCCTTTACTTCCGAGCAACTGGTTCAAGCTTGTTCCTGTCACTACTGGAATCATTTTGAGATAAATAAGAAATAAAGTACACAATCTTTAACTACACCAAGCATCGACACCGCATTCTTACTCGCAGACTATTCTTTGCGCCATTTCAATTGATGTCCTTCGCAAATGGTTTCTCACTTTAGCATTTATTAATTTTGTCTTTGCGCTGGTCGGTGACTGGTTGCTTTTAGAGATAGGCTGATAGATCAATCCTACTTACCTGTGACTTCAAGAAAGTACTCGGCTACACGATTAGCTGCCGAAGCCCCTAAAACTTCTAAAGTCTCTGCACATTCCTTAACAATGGACTTGGCAAGTGCGTGCACATCGCTTTTATTCCTAACATCGTCGAGGAACTCTTGCCACGGAGTTAAAACCTCTTGCTGAAGACGATCCTGCAACTCTCTTTCCTCTGCGCTCACGTCTTCTTTAGTTGAGTAAGGGATGGAAATTTCCTCAGGTTTGGTGGCGAACTGCCCAACGCATTCGTCGCTTGAAGTTTCACACGATGCTCTTAGAGTTCTCTCTAGGTTAGTTATCTCTTGTTCGATTCTGTGTGGTTTGACTTTCCCGTTCACAATCGAAGCAGTGAGCCCTAATACTCTTGGGTGTTCACTGAGTTTATATCCCGTGAAGTATCTCATGACCTACATTTAAAACAAACGAAAATTTAGTCTAGCTGATCTTTATTTCGGCACTCTTCAATGGCTTCCAAATTCAAGCGTCGTGATTGGATGGTTTGGGTTTTCTCCTGTTGTGATTGGTTCATACTGGAAGCCATTTGATAGTTTCACACTCATAACATATGAAGAGACCGTACTGGGAATAAGGTACTAGAATCAATTGATCTGAGATAGGAAAACCTCACATCCAACTAGGAATTAAGCAAAGATGTTTTCAGACATGCGTTTCGGGAAAAAACTTCCATGATTTTCATTATACCGTCCTCTCTCTTACCCACCTTCCCAAAACAACATACCTCACTCCTCAGGCCAATGACCACACACATGTATTGAGGTTTTCATGTATCGTCACGCTTGTGAGAAATTTGTTTTATGTGAAAAAGGGGTTTACTGTCAAATTTGTCATACAGATATTAGTAACTCAGTAAAATTGCGACGTTTTCTGGAGATTGCACGTAAACAATCGAAGATGTTATTTTTCAAATACCAGAAATTTTACAAAGAAATGTATGTTGACAGGATTACTTTGTTTGCATGCCAGCGTACATTTCTTTGTTAAAAATTCTAAGATTCAAAAATTCACCTCTTCTCTGGATTCTGAATAACCTTCACGAAACTTTTACTAATATCTATATAACAAATTCAACTGTAAATTCCTTTTTCAGATAAAATAATTTTTCTAGACACCGTGACGTCACAAAGAAAAATCTTATTACCTGAGCGTAAGGGTGCTCCTTCTTCGCGTGGTGGCATTCGTCAAACACTATCAAATTCACTCTGGACAACTGAATTTTTCCGTGTCCAAGCATGTCAACGAAGATCTGAGCAGTCATGACTAACACTTGGTTCTTCTTGAGCTCCTCCAGCCATTTTTCTTTTCCCCAAAAATCTACACCGTTTTCTCCCACGTAAGTACCAACAGACAAGTCTGTGTTCTGAACTATGACTTTATGTTGCTGGTTAACCAGAGGAACTGACAAAAATAATATCAACATAAATCAAATATGAAGTAAAAATAAAAGCCTCTAAGTTTTATTTCCGTTTTCGGAAGTTTTACTTCCGTTCTTGTTAGAGGGAATTTCGTATGAGTGGGCAACCGTACTTTACCGTAACCGCTAACATGCGTTGTGATTGGATGACTTACACGAAACTACATACCGTCACTACATACCGTACCGTGTGTATGCTGTAACTCAGTACCGTACGTTTCTTACTCATACGAAAACCACTCTAACAAGAACTCGAATAGTTTCGGAATAGACAATCACAAGTGATATGTAGAAGGCCTTCTCACGTTATTTGTTTGGTTTTCTTTTCTTAGCTTCAACAGGCACTTTCATGGGATACCTGTAGCATTACATCATTGTACAAGTGACGTCATATGTTATTGGCGAACTGATTCGGAATTTAGATAAAATGATTAAATTTGAATTTCATGAAAATGGCTATTTTCTAGACTGTGTTGCTGTAAAATCTCACCTGTGTTAACCAGAAAGAATGTTCTTTTCCCGCCGTCTTCATAATCCTTCCTTATTTCATGCGATAATTCCTTGATCAACAACACACTTATAAAGGTCTTGCCTGTTCCTGTTCCGAGGCAAACCACAATATTCCTCTCCAACGCTTTGTTCAGCAGTTCGACTTGATAAGGTCGAGCCGAAAGCCGTTCTTGATTTTCCTCTCCTACCGCCGATACGTCTTGGTCTGTAACGTAAGGAACTGTTTCGAATTCATCAGCGCTTTCGCCGACGTCAGAGTCACCTTCCATGTCAGTGAAATACCAATTTTACCTTACCAGTATAAACACGACCGAATCGAACGCAAATATTCAAATAAAAAACAAATTTTCAAAGCTTCAAATCCGAGACGTGTTGGCGACTCTGACAGGTCATACTGCGACAAGTAGGAATAATAAAGCTTAAAAAATTTCTAAAAAAAACCAAATTCTTAGAAATTAGTTTCCGTGTATTTTTAATTATTTTTAGACTACATGTATCATGTTCCTACAACTCGCATCAGTCTTCTGTCCGTCCAAGAGGTAGTCGATCAAACCAGTAACCTGATCTGATATGTTGTCAAGTCTGTCTGGCGATTTAGATAATTTTTTAGTCCGGTGAATATAAGCTTCTTTATCGAAGATAGTTATTAATCTACCCTGCTTTGTATTGCGTGAAGCTAGTATCTTTTGTGTCGGTCGGTTTTTTCCTCGTAACTAAGTCTTGGCAAAAAAGGAAAATTTAGCGTATCTATCGGCTTCTTTTGACGCGCTTACCAGCTAGTGCCGAACTCTTACAATCGCAGAGAAGTCATCATGAGTAAAGTAAAGGATATGTTATTCCTTCACTGTACATGTTACTATAACAAAGAACTGATCAAGGTGAACCACGATGTGAACTCTAATCAGTGTTTGGACAGGTGTTCCTGCCTTTTGTGCATGTATTCAGGGAGGTATCAGTGTTAAGCCCGAGAAGGGGGGGTGTTGAGCATATGTGAGGTATTTTGTACAGCTCTTGGTGTCTCCATCCTGGAGAATTTTATCTCCTGGTTTGTCCCAGGGTACGGCATTTTAACATATCTTTACAATTCATTTTTGGAATGGGTGACTGCCAGGGTGGGTAAAGTTTGACCAAATTTGACTCATTTTTCTTTTCAAAGGGTAGGGAATGTTAACAAAAATTATTGAAAAATACAAATGCCCTTCATATGCCCTCCTCCTCCCCCCCCCTCAGCCCGCCACCCGCACCCCCCCCCCGGCCCCA